>JAASFO010000151.1:0-35500 GCA_023333815.1 Globisporangium recalcitrans
CAGCTGATGACCATCGCACCATACACGGCCTCCACTGTGAGCAGCCTGCACCCAAAAGACTGCAAGTTCGATGCCACCAAGACGACAAGTCCAGTCTCCAAAGACCGCAAAAGCGCAACATCAACATCTGCTGACAGCAGAGCCAAGCGCTGATAAGTGTGATCACCTCAGTTGATATCGAACATGTACTGTGTTATGTCTTCGACATCGACTCGCGACTTTCGAAGTTGTAATGCTAGCGTTTGTGCTGTCACTTTTGATGCATTTTTGTCGAGTAGTACTTCGACAGTAGTGTTTCCCTCTTGTAAAATAGTACTAGTATAAACCAACCCTACAGAACCCTGACGATCCTTGTTCTCGTTGGATTCCCTATCCAGCACTGACAGTGCTCCTTATGACAGGATTGTTGCATTGCGCGTAACTCAGGACAGATAGAAATCGAAGAGATGCGAGAATTGCGAGCGTGTGTGCACCGTGAGGAAGAAGATCGCTGTCTTCCTGATCTTCTTCCTCTCCTTCCTTTTCGAGGATCAACAGCGTTCGTTTGAGAGCTCCGATTTGACAGCAAATGGGAATCTGCGACGTGAGAAATGCAAGAGCAAAGCCGTTTGGGAGCTGCAGCAGTGCAAACTTTGCTTGATCCTCTCGAGCATTTTATAGTGCTGGAACCTGATTCTGCTGTGAAGCTGATCATCAGCTGGCGCGATCGAACCTTCTCTTCCTGCGAATGCAACAGGCGTCGCCGAACCCAATACTAAAACGCACTTTAATCCCAACCCCAATTTCCTCCAAACACTCCAGATTATTATCTGAACAAGGATACTTGAAACAGAAAAATGCCGAAACTGCTTGCACAATGTCATCCAAGCTGCTCGATGTATAATTGACGGCGGTGCTGTCCCTTCTACGTGCGTCTTCGTTGCTCTCACATCACACTCACACACCATCTAGCAAGGATGATGCGCTCAGCACATTGAGAGACACTCTTCATCACCTTTCTCTCATTCCGCAATTCGCCCTGCACTCTGCAAGACCACACATCACAAGAGAAGAATGCTGTCCCGCAAGCTCGTCCTGATCGCGCTCTCGGCCGCTGTGGCCACGGGCGTGCTGTCCGCCGAGTCTGTTGGCGTGAACGCGCTCTCGTCCGCATCCTCTCCATCGACGTCGACCGCGTCGGTCGTCGCCACCACCAAGAACCTGCGCGGTCTCATGCAGGCGGACGACAGTGCCGACGACGACGACGACGACGACGAGACCACTGACGAGGCGTCTACTGAGGGCATGACCGAAGAAGAAGAGGAGGAGGAAGTGGAGGAAGAGGCGGAAGAGGAGACCACGGAGGAGCAGAATCGCGAGGGCGAAACCGAAGAAGACGACAGCAGCGTGGGTGAGCCCGCGATCGAGACGACGGAAGGCAAGAATGAGAGCGAGGAGACCAACCGCTCGGCTGACGAGAAGAGTCTGACGGCCGATGAGGCCGAGAAGGACCACGCCGAGATCGAACACGAAGAGCTCGAGAGCTCGCAGGATGAGGAGAAGGAAGAGGAGGAGGAGCTCGCGGAGCACACGACTAGCGATAACAAAGCCGAGCGATCGGGTGATGACTCTGTGGAGACCGACGCTGATGAGGAGGAAGGGGAAGATGACAACGCCCCGAACGGCGGCGAGATTGAGGAGAACGAGGCTGCGGTCGAGGAAGACGAGAAGGAGGAAGCGAAGAGCGAGGAGACCGCCGACGAGAAGGAAGACGAGCAGTAAATACGCTGTTGGGAGGCAGTTTCTGTACAATGCTAAGTAAACGTGAGCGTGTGAGTGAACGATAATAGTATCATCCGATAAACACAAGAGCCGCATGATGCTGATGCATGGTGATCACATGGCAGTGTGCGTGTGGGATCCAACGCCAATGCAGGCTCCTCTTTCTCCAGTGAGATCGATCATTTCATTGAGTGTGCCAAGTCGATGAACTGAAAATGGACACTTGAACAGTTTACTATTTGCAATAATGTCAGCCATCAGAGGAACAAGTCTCAAACATCACATATTATGTGATTTTTGACATTTGTTTGCAAAATGGTCAAAACTCTGAATGCAACCAAGACTCCTCTTAACGTCGCCCTCATTATTCGAAAAGCAATCCAAATCGAGAGAGAGAAGCTGTCATATTATACCCAAAGTGATGTCGACCAACAAGTACGACCGGCAGCTGCGCCTCTGGGGTGCTGACGGCCAGCAGCGGCTCGCCAGCACGCACGTGCTGCTGCTGCACGCGAGCGCCACTGGCGCCGAGACGCTCAAGAACCTCGTGCTCCCCGGTGTGCAGCAGTTCACGATCGTGGACGACCGCAAGGTGAGCCTCGCGGACGTGACCAACAACTTCTTTGTTGCTAGCGAGTTCCTGAACCAGTCGCGCGCGAAAGTGGTGACAGAGCTGCTGGTCGAGATGAACAGCGACGTCTCGGGCGACTACCGCCACGCGAACCCCATGCACCTGCTGCAGACAGGTGCGGACAGATGCTGATTTATGGGTGTGTTGGCAACTCGCTGTATTAACTGTATCGTTTTGTATCTGCACCGAATGCATAGAGCCCGAGTACTTGGACCAGTTCACGCTGGTGATCGCGACGCAGCTGGACGAAGCGGCCGTGAAGCTGCTGGGCGAGCTCTGTCTGAGCAAGAAGCTGCCGCTGCTGGTCGTGCACTCGCAGGGGCTGCTCGGCTACTTCCGTCTGCAGGTGGCGCAGCACGCGATCCTGGACTCGAAGAACGACCCGCCGATCCACGAGCTGCGGCTCTCGAAGCCCTTCGCCGCGCTGCAGAAGTACGTGGACGAGTTCGACTTTGAATCGCTCTCGTCGATTGAGCACGCGCACGTGCCGTTTGTCGCGATTCTGCTCAAGGCGACCGAGGCGTGGAAGGCGCAGCGCGATGGCAAGCTGCCAAGGTATATGAGTGTGTGCGATGTGCTTATCTGAACGCATGATGGCCTCTAACATGCTCGCACGTGATTGGTGTTGCTTTCCAGCACGTTCCCAGAGAAGACCGAGTTCAAGAAGCTCATCCAGTCGATGGCGAAAGGTCCTGCGGGCCACGAAGTGAACTTTATCGAAGCGACTGACAACGCGTACAAGGCGTACGTTGCGCCGCTGGTGCCGGACGAAGTCGTGCAAGTGCTGGTCACTGCGCGCCAGCTGCAACTGACGACCACGACCCCGGAGTTCTGGCTGCTCGCGCGCAGCTTGGCGGATTTCGTGGACGCGAACGACGGCGTGCTGCCGATCACGGGTGTCGTGCCGGACATGACGGCGTCCACCGAGACGTACGTGGCGCTGCAGCAGGTGTACGTGGCAAAAGCCAAGGAGGACGCGACCCAAGTGCTCGCGATCCTGCAGAAGCACCTCGCCGCGCTCCAGTTGCCTGCGGATCACATCGCGACCGACAAGGTCGACACCTTCTGCAAGAACGCATACAACATTGGCGTACGTTTTGTGCTGTATGTTGTAACACTTGTGGAGGTTGATTGGACCGTTTTCGAAATTGGTTGTCTGACCTTTGTTTGAAATGGCATGCTCTGTAGATGCTGGACACGAAGAGCATTGCGCAAGAGCTCAAGGCGGTGGACCTCTCGGCGATCGATCTAGAGGACGAAGATCAGAAGCAGTCACCGCTGATCTGGTACTTCCTCATCCGCGCGCTCACCGCGTTCATCTCGGAGTTTAAGCGCCACCCGGGTAGTCTCGACGAATTCCTGGACACGGACGCGCAGTGGCTCTTGACAAAGGCGAAGACGCTCGCCGGCGCATCATCCAGCGAACTCGCCGACTTGATCACGAGCGACCACGCAAAGGAGATCACGCGATCCTGCGAGGTCGAGTTGCACAACATCGCAGCGATCATGGGCGGCGTCGCGTCCCAGGAAGCGATCAAGATCATCACGCACCAGTTTGTGCCCCTGAACCACACGTACCTGTTCAACGGCATCGCTGGAATCGCCGCCGCGTATGATTTATAAAAGGCGATGTGATGATGGCCGCAGGCAAACAAATGCTACTTGGATGAGGAAGGGTATACAGTTTGTTCTGTTACAGATAACACTTGGAGGGTTCATTTCGTGAGAGGCAAGATGTGGTATGGTGGGTGAGTGCTTCATGCTGTGACTAAGGAAAAAGAGCAATAGCATACTCACTGATGGGGTGTCCAGGACCATTTGTTCTTCGTTACAGTGTTTCACCGCCATGATGGCGGTGCTGACTATGTTGTTGCTGCTGCTGTGTCGGTGTTGATGATGATGCCGACGCGTCTGACTCTGTCTGGAAACTGCAGTTGATGTCAAGCTCCCGTCTTTCATCCGAGCACCGCGAGCAAAAGCACTTGAACTGGTACTCACGCAGGTTCGTCTCGCGGGTGCGCACGTCTTCGTCAATGTCGATGTAGCAGATGCAGAGCTCCTCCCCCTTCTTGATGTCGCGCACCGCGACGACGTGCGCGTTGCCGTCTTTCGTGTACAGCACCGTGCAGTTTGGCTCACAGCTGTGGTTCATCGTGCAGATGATCGGGAACAGCGCTGTGCCCTCCACACCGAGAAAGCCCTCGCCATGCGGTGGGTGGCCGTGATCTGAGGAGTCGCTGCTATTGTGTTGCTGCTGCGCGGTCAAGAGCGCTTCTTCGTGCTCCAGGACGCGCCGTACGCGTGTGACGACATCGTCTTCGACAACCACGGGGTCATCAGTCTCCGAGTGCACGTCCGGGTCCAGGATCTCGATCAGTCCTCGGAACGGGTGGTCGATCTCCATGCTCACGTTGTTCATCTCAAAGAGCCCGAGCTGCGCCGCAAAGAACTCGAAGCTCAGAATGCTCGCGCACGAAGTCCAGACGTCGTCGACCGAGAGCCCATGCAGCTGGTCCTCTCGCTCCAGGTGCACCAAGTTGCACTCGATCGCGTCCAAGAGCAGCTGGTGCGTGTACGTCAGCAGTTCTCGCAGGCAGTGGGCTCGAACGCCGTCAGCCTCATCACCACTCTCGTCGTCGTTAACACCAGATATGTCGTCTAGGTGCGCATTGAGACCTTCACGGGGCGATATCGCATTCGGTCGATGAGTGCTGGTGTTGGTAGTCGCACTGCTGTTGTGTCCACTGGTGGTGGTCTGTTGGCGACTAAACTCTCTCGCAAACGCCTCGACGTCCGTGGTCAGCGGCGCGGTGTCGCCGATATGCTGGATCTGCCTCTCCATCATCACGACCTCCCACCAGGGCTTCTTGTAGAACATGTCCATCGGCTCGCGAGCCTTGATGATATCTTGCGTGGTCAAGAACCGACCCAGCAGGCGCGCAATCACCTTGGCGACTAGCAAAAAGATGTCATTCGTGTGCCGCATGTGCACGAGAAACTGGTTCATCGCCGAGTACGGGTCGTCGCGCGGGCACAGGATCGAGTGATACTCGTGGAACGCTCGGATCTGGCAAAACTTGGAGCAGTACACGTCGCCGCAGGTGCAGGTCGCCGCTGGACCTGTGAGACCGCAGTTCTTGCGGTTCACCTTGAGCTGCTGGAGCGCGACGTCCAGCTCGTCGTCGCCCACGGGCGGCTCCCTGTTGTTGCCTGTTGATCGCGAGCCATTCCAGCGTGAAGCCATGTCGCGCCATTGACTCTTGTACTCGGAGAGCAGTGGCACGAAGCAGTACTGGCAGCAGCGCAGGTGCTCGCGGTTCGCCTCGTGCTGCATGGCCACGAACGGCGCCTCGGTCCATATCCGCGACGACTGCTCGATGTCCTTCTCGGCGTAGATCGCCTTGCCCTTGATCTTGCCGGCAAACGCGCACACGACCGGCGCCTTCGCCTTGGAGATCACGAGATCGAAGTACCGCGTCGTGCGCAAGTCGCTCGCGGAGTAGGGTACTGCGAGGCACGAGTGGCGATCTACATACAGAGTCACGACATACAATCAGAGCACACACAGTCAGCACATGTGCGCCAACTAGCTTTAGCATACGAGAGCGCTGTAGAGCTGTCCAGTCCTAGAAGCCAGCACAACCGGTAGGCTACCTGCGGTGTACGCCTTGGCGATCTGGACTCGGCTTCGTCGGTTAGAGCTTGCGTCATTGCTGGTGGTGCTGGCGCAAGTGCTGCCAGTGAGATCGGCCGCCAATGCTGACGACGACGTTGCGGGCAATGTCGGACGCTGCTGCTGCTGGTGTCTGCGCGTCTTGCGTGGTGGCGACGCGACCTCGTCACACGCTTCATCACCATCGTCGTAGTCCTCATCATATCCAGCGTGAAGGGCTTGGTGGTCGCGATTACTGCGAGCCGACATCGTCGCTACTGCGGCAGCACAGTCACCCGAGTTGCTGGTCGCCAAGTCGGTCTGGTGGCGCAGAGCACGACGCTTTTGCTGCGGCTGGTTCTGCTGCGTGGGAGCGGCAACAGCGACCGCCACGGGCGAGTGCGACGACGCCGCGCCGCGCTTCCCCATTCTGCTGCTTCCCACCTGTGCTCGGCGCTTGTGCGGCTGGTCGACTGACGATGGAAGGAGCGATTGCGCCGTGTCGATTTGCCTGTCTGCCTCTCGCTCGCTCTTCGTTCTGTTCTGTTTTGTGTTGATCTGTTCGGCTTGGCTTTACGAAAAGTTGCCATCAGTTTTGAGGACCATTTTGAGGAAGTTGCTGTTGATGGAGTTGGTATCGATTGTCTCGGGTTCATGCGAATGAAGAGGCCTTTTCAGAGCGAGTTCTGCTTTTTATGGGGTTCTTGAGAGATCGGATATGCAGTTGCAAGGCATTTTCGAGAATAGCTGGACTTTCGGATTCATTCGCATGCGACAAAACTGGCACAAAATGCTCAGCTTAATGCCAGCACCTGTCCCTGAACTGAGTGTTTCGATGCAATCCTGCTGTTGCCAAATGCCAAATGCTGGCAAAACCTGTTGGCAGCATTTGTCAGCGCTTTGACTCGCATGAAGCCATTTGAATGATGCATTATTGTTTGTGGAGTCAAAGGAGCACATTATTGTTCATGCTTCCAGATCGTAAAAGGCAGTAGGAGTTAGAAAACGAGCAAGCTGGCGTCGATCACCGATTCTTACATGCGATTCAATTCTTTAAATGAAAGCGCTGATGTTTGTCTGTTTCATCAACTTCTGCCACAACGCTCGACCGTCGGTTCTCCGAGAGTTACTTCTCCATCGCTTCCTGTTGCTCTTGACTTCTTTCCTGTACGAACTATTGAGTGTGTGTATGTGGGGGGGGGGATATAACTTTACGCGTTGAGTTCCGCTTCGCAGCGCTTGCAGCTGCACACGAACTGGTACTCACTACACAGTCACAGAGGAGAGACAAATCACAACGTTAGCCATCAGTTTCCTGCAATCCAGCAAAACATATACAATTTCACTCACCGGAGGCACTCGCGACGGTCCTCGACGTCCTGGTCGACGTCAATGTACGAAATACAGAGCTCTTCGCCCGCTTCCACGTCGTGGACAGCAAACACGTGGGCCGCGCCGTCCTTCGTATAGAGCACCGTGCAGTTCGGGTCGCAGCTGTGGTTCATCGTGCAGATGCCCGAGAAGAGCGCCGTGCCCTCCACGCCGACAAAATCGTCGTCGTCGACCGCAAAGCATTCGTCGTCTTCGTCCTCGTCGTTGTGGTCGTGGTCATGCGCGTGGTCGTGGCTGTGGTCGTGGTTGTGGCCGCAGTTTTCGTGGCCATCCCCTTCTTCGTCCTCGTCGTGGAAGTGGATCTTGTGCTCCTCCGAGAACTTCTCGAGCGCGTTCTTGACCTTCACGAGCATCGCCGGCATCTCCTTCTTGTCCTCCGTGCTCGCCTCCGAGAGCGCTTCACCCAGAGCGTGGAACGGGTGGTCGATCTCCATGCTGATGTTGTTCATCTCAAACATGCCGACGATGCGGCTGAAGAAGTCGAGGTTCAGCACTTCGTCCGCCGAGCCGAGCACCGCGTCCACCGAGAGCCCGTTGAGCTCGTCCTTGGCCGCCAGAAGCGCCAGGTTGTCGCGGAGACCAGTCATCCAGTGCTCGTGGGTCTGCGCGAGCAGCGATTTGAAGCGCTCACGGTACTGTTCGAGCGTCTCGCCTTCTTCTTCGAGGTCGTCCTCCGAAGTGATCACTTCCCACCACGGCATCTTGCAGAACATGTCCACAGGCTGACGCGCGTGCGCCATGTCGTGGCTCGACACAAAGCGGCGCAGGATCTTCGCGAGCACTTTCGCGGCGAGCTGGAAGATCTCGTTCGTCACGAGCGTGTGGTTCACGAACGTGCCCATGGGGGACTCGTTGTCCTCCGAGTGAGTGCACAGGATCGAGTGGTGCTCGTCATACGCGAGCTTCTTGCACTTCTCCGAGCAGTAGATGACGCCGCATTCGCACTTGACCTGGTTCGCCGCGAGGTGGAAGACGCTGAAGTAGCTCTCCTCGGCGCTCTTGCCGCCTTCCTTCTGGAGGAACGCGACCGCGTTTTCAAAGTCCTGCAACGTCGCGACGTCGGTCTCCTCGGCGCTCGAGGTCACCACTCTCTCCCACGCCTCCTTGCTGTTGACGAGTGGCACGAAGCAGTTGCCACACGCGTCGACAAACTCCTAGAAGATAGAGAGGAGTGGAGATTCAGTCAGTCAACAGTTTCATATATCAGAAAGAAGAAAGGAGTGGAAGCGCGCGGAGAATGGCTACCACCATCACTTCGCTTAGTCGCATGTTACACACACACCTTGTTGTCTTCGTGCTGCATGGCGACGAACGGCGCTTCGGTCCAGATCGGCTCGCCAGCCTTGAGCGCCTTCGTGGCGAAGATCGCCTTGCCCTTCTTCTCGCCGGCGAAGCCGCACTGGATCGGCGGGCTCTGCAGGTGGGTCTTCATGAGCTCGTCAAAGTACGCCGCGACGACCGGTTCGTTTGGCTGCATGGTGGTCGAGTCTGCTGGCGCCATTGAGATGTGGAGTTGTCGGGAGTGGATGAGAAATGAGTGGAGCGAGAGACGCGAGAGGCTGTGAGCGCTGGGTGCTGTCGTCCAGTGGAAATGGATGAATGCACTTCACGTGCGCTGCTTGTTGGCTTGTCGGCGCGTGGCGTGCCAGCTGGACGAACGAGCAGGGAACAAAGTGGTGGATGAGTTTGTTCCTTTCGGCATGCGCTCCTCCCTGTCTGCAAAGCTCACCAGATAGTTCAGAGCGAGCCATTGTGAGCATCACTCCTGGTGGTGTGGACACACTCACTTAGCAGATATGGCTCTTCTCTGAACGACAGGGGTACAGTGTACCTGTGGAGACCTCTGGAAACGCGTGCGATTGGTTTGCGCCAATCACATTTGACATTTGACGAAAGAAAGCAAGCAAGATTAGGAGCTTTTGGTCTCCTAAAATGTCTCGAAACCTCTGGGAATTGGTGTGTGCCATATCGGCTTTATTTGAGGAAAGGCTGTTGGCAATCGAGTGTGCCGGCTCTAGCGGTACAAGTCAAGAGTGCTGGTCAGTGCGATTCAAGGTGTGTCACGAAGCGGCGCTATGTTGGCCACGAAGAGCTCCAATCGCGACAACAACGAGCGATCGATCGAGCGAGCGAGCGAGCGACAGACCACTGAACGCAACGCCAAACGGCAGCTTCAAGTGCGAAAAGGGCAGACACATCCCTTTGCGGCATTGTCAGCCAAGCCACACAACCAACTGTGCAGCTCAGAGCTCTGTCTGCGAAGAGAAGGATATCTAGAAGTCTTCGATGCGTTGAGCTGTCTTCGCTGTCGTCTGGTTGAAGAGATTGATTCTGGCGCCACGCAAGCAAGCATGGAAGATCGCAGTCGCCACCATCGAGAGTGTGCATGGCGTGCGCATGCTCACCGTTGCTGCTGGGTAAGGTCGCTTCAGCTAGCGATTTGGATTGTGGTGTTGTTTGTGCGTCTCGACGGCTTGTCGGTGGGAGTGCATGCGGCGAGCATTGGCACTTTCGAGGCGACGCACTGCGCGCGATGCGAAGGGCTCAAGTACTGCACCGCGATGAACAGGAAGCTGTACTTTGATCCTGTCTACGGGTACACCAGGTGAGAAGCTCGCTGAGGTGACATGATGCTATTGGCATCTTCGTTTTCTCTTATGCTACTGCGTTTGCAATGTTGTGCAGAGACGCGACGACCCAGCTGGAGAAGCAAGGGGTTTGCGGAGATCTCGACGCGAAAGCACTCGAGCCGAGCAGCTTTGGCGATCAATACCAGTTCGAAGACACCGAGACGTGCCACGCGTTGGTGTGGAACTACCACTGCCTCTCCTGGATCGCAGCGACGTTCCAGCGCGTGATCGGTGCCGTCGCCGTGTCCTGCGCGACAGCCACAGACGTCGCTCCTGTCCCACTGCCGCCCTGTCGATCGTTGTGCGTCGAAGTCGCTGACAAGTGCGTCTACTCGCATTTCTGCCGCATGCACTTGGAAAACGTGTGCGGCAACGTCTCGTGTGTGAGCGAAGAAGAAGAGGTGCTCACTGCCAAGAACAGCACCCCGAAGAAGCAGGCGGACTGCGTCAAGACGCCGTGGGGGTCCGCGCCAAACACCACGTTCTCGCGCTACTCGATCCGCGAATACGTGTCGCCGAAAGCGTCAGCTTGCCGCTTCTCACCTTCTCACCTCTGTCCGTGCTGCTTATCCTGCAAACCGCTATTTGGTTGTATTTGAATGTCGTGTAATTGGAGGGGGGAATACTAACGATTAACTTGCACTCTTCTTGTATTTGGCGAGGTACTGCTTGGGTTTTCATTCAGTGATATCACAAGTTGTTGTCCTCTTGGAAAGATGAAAAAACCTGGGACTGAAAATGAGGGACTTGGTCGATCCGAGTCTGTCTGTCGCTCTTTCCAATCACGCGAGCGAGTTGTAGCCGTCGCGCTGTCGACGCTGCGCAAACGCGAGCACACCCGCGCCAAGCGCAAAGCCGCTCGCAATCCATCCGAGAGTCGCCAAGACACTATGGGACGACGACGATGACGATGACGCACCGTTATCATCATTACCACCACCGTTTCCACCCGCAGCACTTGGCTTTTCAAAAGTGTTCATCGTGCTGCCCACGCCCGTCAACTTCGCGCGCATCGACCGCTTGGGTGTAAACGTGTCGCCGGGCCACTTGGAGAACTCGCTCAGCTCCAGCCACCACGCGGGGTACCCTGGCGCCTGCATCTGCTGCGGCTCTTCGCCCGTCGTGACGTACCCGTCGCTGAACTTCGCGACCAAAGTCCACGCAAACTGCCACCAGCGGTCCACGACCAGCACCGCAAACTCGTTGCTCTGCTTCTCCATGAACGCGTGCAGCTGCGTCGAGTCGTTCTTCAGATTGGCTGTGGCGTGGAGCTCCATCTGCGCGCGCGTCCGGAAAGCCTCTCTCTGCAAAATGCCAATCTCGTTGCGCACGTTCTGGTTGATCGCATTGAAGCGCAGCAAACTCCAGTTGTTGACAAAGTTGAACGCCCACCACGCCGACTTTGGGTGGAACTCGCTCTGCTTGCCGACCAGGTACGACTCGGGGATCTCCTCTTGCGTGCACGCGAATGGCACGTACACCGAGCCATGCGGTGCGCTTTGAGCGTACCAGGCGACCCCGCCGATCGCATCGGGGAGATCACCATCGCCACCACGCACTTGCAGCACAAAGCTGAACATCGTGCGGTACATGGAGATCGGACGCTCCCAGCCACCAATCACGCCCTGCGAGTTGCCTCCCCACCGCACAGGGGATCCAAACGGACCTGCAGCAATGCCCTTTGTCATGTCGTACTTGGTGCCTTCGTAGTGGTCGCGAAGCAACTCCATGACAGTGTTGAGCTCGATGCGCGCATCGGGTTTCACGGAGAATGGGTACGTCGCGTACTCGGAGAAGCTCCCCAGGCGCGCATCGAGCTCCAGCGACGGCGCGAGCACGTCAAACACGCGCCAGACACGGCGTCCAGTGTACAGCGGTCCCACGGCGTCTTTGTCTGCAAACCCGTAGGCAGCAGTGAAGTCGAACGGTTTGCTCGATTCTGGATCCCACCAGCCCATCTCTTGAGCAAACGACACGACATTTGGCGACGCCAGGTACCAGTCCGGGTCCTCGAGGTCCATCTCGCGGATCGTGAACCCGTTCGCGAGCGCGGTGACATGACCCTCAGGCACACGCTGTGCAGCCCAGATCGCACTCGTGTTTGCCTGTCCCGTGAGTACGTGGAAGACCCAGACCTCGCCAAACTTGTCGCCAATCACGAGCGCTTCCGCCGAGTCGCCAAAGTCGGGCTTCTGCGGATCGCCGCTGTCTTCGCTGTAGAAGCCGTACTCGACCGCGAGCTCGCCCATGGTCTTGACAGCGCATCGCGCACTCTCGCAGCGCTCGAGCGCGACTTTCGAGAGCTCCGCGATGCCAAAGAGGTTCTTGCCGTGGCCGCCGGGAGCGTCGAGCGGCCAGCCTGCCGTTCTCGCGCCGCAGGTCGACTCGCCGATGCTCAGCTGCACTTCGTTCATCATGCCGTAGTCCTGGTCAAAGTACGCGTACGTGTGCGGCGCCTGAGGGATGAACCCCAGCGGCTCCATCACTTGTTCATGTGCAAAGTCGCCATCACCTTGGCGTGGGAAGTAGTGGCGACCACGCTCTTTCGACACGAGGCGCGGGAACCCGCCAAAGAAGTTGTACACTGCACGCTGAGCCCCAACTTCATGGTCTTGTGCTGGCACACGCACGAGCCGCACGTCCGCAGCGCCACCACCGGCGTCATCGGTGTGCGCAATGAGCGTAGACCCGTCGACGGTTGCATCGCGTCCGACAGCGATCACCGTGCACGCGTCGACTCCTGGAACGACTACCGATGGAGAAAAGGAGAGCAGCGAGAAGCTCAGGAAGCCCGCGAGGCACGCGGTCGAAAGCACCAGCTTCCAGAGAGAGCGGCAGCGGGCGATCTTCATCACGAGGCAGCCACACTGAGTATTGAGACGCCGCTGCTGGGAGTGTGAGTGCTGGAGCGCACAATGCGGAATGAATCTGTGGATCTGAGGGGCGACTCTGATCTTCCTTTTTCCGTTTCATTTCATTCCTCCACTCGGATTCGCTGAAGAGCCCAGGAAATGGCATGAGACAGAGTCAGAGGGCGTTGCATTTTTCTTCAATGTTGCGATTGCGCGTGTGCGTTCTGGGTGTGTGGTGCAAAAGCTGTTGACGGAGCTGGATCGGCTGGTCTGGCTAGTTGCTATTTCTAGAAGCAACTGTATCGCGCATTTTCTCAGGATCTGGGTTAGGAGAAAAGAATATTCTATTTATTTATTGCAATAGATTAAGAAACCAGGAATCTCATTCCAACTCAGTCTGAGTTGCAAGCGTGCGAGCGAATGCTTCTGACATCGTTCTCTGCTTACATTTTCGTAGGTGCTTCAATAGGACTATGTCCTCTTCCGCTGGTTCTGCACACGCTTGAACGAGTGCGCGGAGTTGGTCATTGCCTGTCCTGACGGACGGACATCTTGTGCGGCGTCGCTTGTGGTCTTCGTCGCGGGGTCTTGGAGCGTCATCGCTTGTGGGCTTTAACGCGGGGATCGTGAGCTGCGAAGTGTGGTGACCACGACAGCGGAAGTCGTAGTCGTGCTCATAGTAATCGTACATTCCTTTCCTCACCACCCACAGCTCTCAAAAGCGAAATTCTCTCACTGGGATAGGAAGGTCCAATCTGGATCTCTGAGGCTGGAACTGGAGCACTTGTACTCGACTTGGAAAATTGGAGAATGAGGATCTGGGTTGTTCAGTGCATCAGAACGCCGCTCGCGCACGAATGTGAGTGCTGACACTGGTGTCTGGTGCTTCGACGTTGTGTGTTGCGAGATCTGGTTGACTGGCGACGCTTCGGGGCTGTTTGGAGAGACGCAGAAAGGAGCTGGCGCAAGTGGGTGACGTGGCAATAAACAGCAACAGATCCCGTCTGCGATTGAAACGGATCAACAGAAAGGAGGACGAGGACGTTTTGCATGCAATTTCAGCATCATGTGCCATCACTCTTGACATTTGGTGAGCTACGTTGACTTTGTGTACCAAAAGCGGCCATGCTAGCAAGCGTTCAGCAACAGTGCTGGTAGCTTAAAACTGTCGAAGACGGCGGGTGCACTTCTTGGACGTGGTCGTTGGCGTAGACGTTGGCGCTGGCGTTGTGGTTGGGGCGGTCGTTGGGGGTTCTGTCGTTTCCGCCGATGTCGAAGCACTGCTGGCAGCGCTCGAAGCGCTTGAGTCTGGGGCTTCGGTGGTCGTCGCGTCAGCGTCCGCATCGGTCTCAGCCGAAGCGTCGGTCGCGGCTGAGCTCTCATCGCTGGTCGTGGTCGCTGCCGCGCTCGACGCAGCAGTCTCCGCGTCCGCAGAAGCGCTTTCGCTTGTGGTGACGGTGGTGGCAGCCCCGCTGCCGCTCACAATGATGTCCGCGCAGGTCGGGTACGTCTGGTTGGCCACGTCCGAGTGCCAGTACATCTGCAATGCGCAGTCGCCAGCAGCCTCGCAGCCCGAGACCGTGGTGGGCATCGTGACCTTGAGGTCGAAAGTGCCGCCCGAGTTCGCGAACGAGTCCTCGGTCAGGATGTTGAGGTACTTCTCGTACATGATCGCGCCGCCCGACGTGCTCGCCTTGGGCTTGACGATGTTGAGGTTCATGTACCCCGGGTGCGGCGCCTGGATGTAGTACGTCATCGTGAACTCCTTGCCCGGCGCGAGCGTCGTGATCGGGTTCGTCGCCTCGTAGATCATGCCACGGCAGCCGTTCATGATGCTGAACGTCGCAGCTTCTGGGAAATCCGCCTGCTTGCGCTGGCTCAGGTTCTCCAGGGGAGCCCACTGGAGCTCGTCGTCGCCGGCGTTTTTCAAGGCGCCGGCACTCGCGCGGTACAAAGTGGACACGGGGCGGGGCTTTGGCACCGTCATCTGGCCGTGGGCTTGCACGGATGCAGCGAACGCCGCAGCGAGCACGAGCGTGGACACACAGCACGTCTTCATTGAGATTTTGGGGTTTGGGGGAGGTGAAGGGGGTGTTTGCTGCAGGTCGGAAGCAAGTTTGCGAATGAGTGAACGGAAGGCAGGCGAAGAGCTGCTCCGAGTCCTCAGTGCATGCTGACTGCACTGCACCTCGGTCTGCGTGTGTCTGTTGGTGCAGACGCCATCCTGTGGTTGATACACAAAGTGCTGAGGAACGAGCGATCGTTTCTGAAATGCCCACGGCCATCAAGATAGAAAATGACTCTGCTTGAGCACCAGATGGACGCGACGCTGCTCTGAGATGCAAGAAGAACCATATTGCAGCGTTGAAGTGTCTATCGAAATGTTCATCGAAGATGCGCACTTGGCATATAGAGGCATTTCGAGTAATAAGAGGCGGTTGTCATTACCACTATGTATGATTTCTGTCGTGTCGTAAAATATAGAGGTGAATGGGTTCGTAAAGGGGAAGAGATCAAAACGATCATCAAGCAGAAACAGGTCAACAAGTGTGCTCGCCTGAGTGGGACATTATTCATGTGAGCCGGTCAGGCTTTCGCTAATAATGTAGCATGGCATTCCTGGACACAGCTCCGAGTTTCCCTTTGTCTTTGCTCAATGGTGGGGGCTTCGGATCGGAAATGAGCAGGAGCGCGATTCCTGAAAAGCAGCCTGAAAACGAGAAGTGCGCAACCATTCATCTCCAAAGCACTCGGAACATTCTGTGAGGACATCAAGTGGGAACTCCGAACTGGTTTGGAGCAATCCGCGAGTGACCTCACTCACTGTATTTCGCTGACCAAGTGCGTCGTGCAGAACACAATCAGACGCTTGTTGCCTCCTTGCGCTATCAATCTCTATCTTGACCACCGCGCGCTGGAACTCGGGAGTTCGCCAGAATTACTGCAGCAGGTGCGAGACGACTCTCCGATCTCATGCCAGATCTCGCTCAAAAAGCCGATGCGATCGCAGCGACCAGTCTGGACGCCAGTTCGTCGTGGCTCGGCAGCTTGCCCTCCGACTGCAGTCGCTGCTTGATCTGGTCGCTCCCCAGATCCTGGTAGCTCTGGAAGAAACTCAAGTGGCTGGTCGGCTGGCTCGCGTCGACCATCGTGAGCGCCACCTGCTTCCAGATCGCGCGCAGTCCCTGGTGGACGCCGATCTCGACAGTCGCGAACGATGTGGAAGGCGCATTGTTGCTACTGCTGTGTGTGCGTGAGTCTGGGACCGCGTAGAACACGCGCAGGATCGATGACGGCGCGCCGTCGTTCATCTCCACGTGGATCAGCGCCTCGATCTGCAGATTGTTTAGGACCAAAGACACACACAGAGCATTAGAACACACATAGCCACACATCTCTTGCTCTTTTCTTCTACACGTACCGAGTAGTTCTCGCCCTCTGGGAGGTCTCTTACAAAGAGCTTCATGCCAAACTCGAGTCGATTCTTGCCCGTCTGCTCGTCGTGCACAAACGCGTAGTACTGGAAGTCCTGCACCTGCGCGATCTCCACTGCGGGGATGCCATCGAGCGGCATGCGGAACGTCTGCAGTCGGATGGACCCTCCCGGTGTCTCGCTTGACTCGATCTCTGCGGCTGTTGCTACACTGTTCGACCTGGGTGCGCCGTACGCTCTCCAGGCGCAAATGTCCACCTCCATGTTCCCGCTCTGGCGATGCACAGGGTGGAAGAACGAGCACTCGTCCGAGAGCAACGTATCGAAGAACAGCAGCGGCGTGACTTTCCCACCGAGCGGCTCCTCCAACACGAGCTTGAACTGCGCTGGAGCGCTCTCAAAGAACGGGATTTTGGTTGGCACGGGCGTAGGCTGCTCTTGCTGCTGTGCTGAATCTTGCCGAATCACACTGTTCTCAGCATGAGCTCTCCACGGGAGTGTGAGCGGCAGCGATGGGAAGCTCTCTTGGAGACTCTTGGCATCTCGAAACGCCGTGATCATGCCTTTGATCACCTCCATCGCGAGCGTGTGCGGCGGGATCGACGTCTTCCCGCTTCCTCCCGTCAGGCTCTTCCTCGCAGTCGTCGTGCTTCGTCCACGTCCGTCCTTCGCAAGTTCCAAAAGCAGATCGCAGGTGCGCTTGACACCCTGGAGCGCTCCTTTCTCGACAAGTGCTGCGAACATCGTCGGACGAGTGAAGTGCACGCCCGAGTCGCACCGGAACTGCATCACGGGGATGTTCACGGGCGACGGACCGCCGGTTGTCGTATCCGCGAGGTCCTGGAGCTCAAACACCGTCTCGATCGAGAAGCAGTTGCTGTACGGCGTGCTCAGCGTGTACGCCTTGGAGCGGAACGTCGCCTTGTCCATCGTCTTCTCGTTGAAAGTGCACGAGTGGTACTGATCAATCGAAATGGTCTTGAGCGCCGACGAGCCTTCGCTGCTGGCTCGACTGCCATCGCCTTCACCTTCGGATGCAGCTGGCGATGCGCGGTAGCTGAGCTTACGAATATACCCAAAGTGCGGATGCATGTGCCACTCACTGAGCCGCTTGTCGGCATCGCCACCTGAAGCAGCGGCGACAGGCGTACCTCCACCGGTGCTGCTGCTGGCGTCGTAGGCTTTCTTCCGATCTTCTTCGCTGATAAACAGCTCGAGGAACTCTTTCACGGTGCACCTCGTGATCGTGGTCGAGATCACCTCCGTCAACTGCTTCTCCTGGTGCTCAAAGAACTTCTTGGACGACGGGTCCTCGATCCACGGCAGCGACACGTGCGTTCGTTCCGAGACTGTCAGCACTGGCGGCTTGAACGTCGTCCCCATCGCGACGGGCAATGGCGTCGACAGAGACGTCTTGGAGGTCGACGCGACACGACCGCCGCCCATGAGGCTGTCGTTCGCGAGATACTCGAATGCCGACAGATCCGATGCGTACGTTAGCGCGAGCGCGTTCGCAAAGTTCTTGGACAAGTAGATGTTGTCGCGCGTTTTGCTGCTGCTGCTGCCACCTCTGCCACCACGTGACTGGGATGAGGAGGCACTCGCGCTCGCAGCGACTACAGAACTGCTGATGCTGTTTTGCGCTGCACCGTGACTTGCAGAGAAAGATGATCGTCGGTTCTTCGCGAGCCACATGCCCTTCCCAAAGCGCGACGAGCACAAAATCATGTAGACCGTCTTGGACACTTCCTTGTCGCCGCCAGTGCCACCAGCACCAACAGTAACATTAGCCCCACCCTCGGCGCCATCGGGACGCTGCAGCACGCGGAACGCCTCCCAGCCGGCGAGTTTCTTGGAGTTCACGACGATGCGGCCGACAAAGTTCTGTCCAACGTAGCGCTGGTAGATCGCCGAGAGGAACCCCCAGTGGTGCGTCTTGCCTTTCGTGACGTGGAAGAGACACGACGCGTCCGGGGAGCTCGTGAATACGAGCTTGTGTTGTGCATTCACCTTGAGGAAGAGCCCCGTGGTCGGGTCCATGAAGTAGATCGGCGCGTCGGTCTTCTTCTGGAACACGTGGTCGGTCAGGTTCTCCTTCACTTGCTCGTAGAGCGACTTCCCGCTCGTGCTCGCAGAGAGCAGCTCCGACGTGTTGGAGCTCAACGCTTCGTGGCGGCGGCGCATGCGAGGGGTACGGTGGTCCACGAGCGCCATGGCGGGCGACGACGCGGTCGCGCTCATGCCCTTCTTTGGCTGCCAGCGGTCCATGAGCGCCTTGTACAGCTCGGAGCGCGCATTCGAAATCGCGCGTGCGACCTCGGACGCGTCCGAGTCGTCAGCTGTCGGGTCGCTGCAGCGGAAGACGCGCATGAACACGCGCTTGAAGGGCTGCAGCAGGCGCTGGTCCTGCACGCACGCGATCGAGAGCAGCGTCGGCAGCAGCGCGAAGAACGCGCGCTTCACGAGCGACGCCTCGGCGAAGAGCGACGAGTTGAGGCCGAGCGCCACGAAGAGCAGCGCGCTCGTGAGCAGCGAGGGCACGAGCGTCTCCGCGACTGTCAGCTGCAGCGTCTGCATGGCCATCAGCTGCGGCGTGTGCATGGGCGGCGGCGCCATCTGTCCGTCGAATTGAGATGATGTTGCCGAATGGAGATTCTCTTTTGTGTGTGTGTTTGTGCTGGAGGAAGTCAGAGTGAATTGTGAGAATGAACGCTTCTTATTGGCTACAATTTTCGGTGTCAGCTATTTATGGCCAATCGTACTGTAAGAAATGAAATGATGACGGTTGTGAAATGGCATTGAAGCAAAGTAATCCGTGTGGGCCACGTCGATTACGATCTCCCCCTTTTTCGTCACTTTGAGAAGTGAACCCATGACAATAATGGTGCATATCGCACCTTCCAAACACTCTTGACACTGCTGGCGAGCAGAAAGGCTCGTTAGGGCTCGTTCCAGCATATGGTTAGTCCATAGAGTTCAAAGGAACCTCACTTCTCGCTTGCTCGCTCACAGACAGACACATCTCTCTCTGTTCGCATGCATATTTCAGACCAAGTCGGTCTGAACCGACACATTCGCTGGATAAAGCTGACCTTCCGACTCGCCACACATCGCCTCGAGGTCTCCGCGGCCATCCGAGTGATGGTGCTGATGGTGATGGTGCTCGGAATGGGCGGACGGCATGTCGAACTGCTTGACGGAGCCAAAGAGCTGCTCGAGTGGCCGGTTCTTCACGTGCTGCGCGAGCGCCGGGTCGTCGATCACATCGTTCACGAGACAGTACGCCGAGTGATCCCCAGACCAGTTGATGTACCGGTGCTCGATCTGGTGCAGCGGCACGCACAGGTACGGAAAGTCCGAGTACCAGGACTCGTAGGACGGCACGTACCCGTTCAGATGTTTGACGTCCGAGGCAGGGATCTCGCTCAGCTTTGTGCGCACCGAGCGGCTGCTGGTGCCGCCGACCACGTATCTGCGCCACGTCCTGTAGATCGTCTTGAGGATCAGAAACGTGATCGTCAAGCACGTGACTGCCGAGATCGAGATCACGAGCGCGCGCATGAGCTCTGTCTGCTCCTCCGAGCGGTAGTCCCGCTGGAATGGGAACACCAGCCCCACGACGTACACAAAGATGTCTTGGACCGTGGAGAATGACGTGTTGTTGCGGTGCTCGACCTCGACCTGGGTTGGCGCGTCAAACGGCCAGCCGTCGTACCAGTGGCCCATCATGATCAGCGACGTCAGCGCCATGAACAGCAAGTGGTACCGCGAGGCGCGCGCGAGCAAACCGTCGTAATTTGGGGGCACTTTCCATTTGCGCAGCAGGCAGTACTTGTCGACCCAGTAGTTGAGAAACAACGACAGCGACGTGATCACGAGACCCGTGGGGATCAAAGACTTGAAGAACAGCGCCGTCCCAACGATCTTGGTGATCTGCGTGTACCTCTCCGCGAGCTGCCAGTACGTCCCGGAGTAGTACTGGTTGAGCTTCCTCTGGGTCTTGGCTCGCGGACCGTAGATCCACTGCATCGCGCGGTTGTAGATGCCGATGAGCTGCAACACCGGCGTGGTGACGAGGTTCGCGATCAAGATCGCCTGGATCTGCAGCAGGTTCTGCTCTGATAACATGTCAGTGAAGTCCGTGAGCAGATAAATCACGACCGCACCGTTGAATGCGCGAAACAGCAGCATCTTGTTGAGCGTCGAGAGCTGTTCGCGCTCTTTGGTCTGGTGCTGCTCGAGCAGGTCCACATAGTGCAGGATTTTGCAACCGAGCAGATCTGTCACGGCCAAAGCATACGCCAAGATGTACAAGTTCTTGCGGCGCTTGCTCTCCGAGACGTTGTTGCCTTCGACATACATTTCCTTGAGAAACATCGTAAAGTAGTACACCCCGATCATCATGCCGACGACGATGCCGACGTTCACAAATTGCTGCGAGAACCTGCGGCGCCACCGCACGCCGATGTTCTTCCACTGCACTGACGACGGCTCGCTCGCCTGCTCGATGCGCATGATGTTGGTGCCGCGGAAGCGGAATTGGCGCGGGATCTTCGCCTTTGCCGTGTCGAACAACGCCGCAAGCACGCCCGCCCGGGTCTTCTCCATGCACGTGCGATGCGCTTCCTCGGTCTCGAACATCACGACCACCGACCAGACAGGATAGCTCTCCTGACGAAGCAGCTTCTCGATCTTCTTGCGCTGGTAGTAGAGCTCCCGCGTCCAGTAGTCGAGGTCGCGGAACATGGAGAACTTCTGGAGCAGCCTTCTAAGGCACGACGCGTAGGTCGTCGGTGGAAGGGGGCCGTCGATCGCCGCAAACAGCGCCGCGTCCGTGCGCGCCTGGTCCGACGACTCCATGCGCAGCATCTCCTCCATGTACCGCTTGTGCGCGAGCGCTGAGAGCAAATCGTGGTTGTCTAATGCGACTGTGACGCACTTGACTTTCCCAAACTGCTTGAAGAAAATTTCCCACTCGTCCGGGTCCCACGCGTCGTGGTTTGGGTCCTTGATGATGATCGAGTAGTCCGCCGCCGTCTGCTCCTGTTCGTCGATGTACGCCTTCATGCGCTCTTGCGTGAGTCCAGAGACGATCGTGTACAAGCACAGGATACCGAGCACGACCAGATCGACGTGGAACTGGCTGACGATGAGCGGGCAGTTGTTGGCTTTGAGCGTCTCGCCGTTCGCTTGGATGACTGGCTGCTGCCGCGTGCACGCCGCGGTGCCCCAGATGCGCACGTCGAGCTTCGTGTTGTCATCCAAAGTGCGCTCCAAGATCGGACCTGAGTACTCGTCGCTGAGAAAGTACACGATCGACGGCATGGACACCGCGGCGAGCACGAACATGAGCACGCCGAGCTGCAGCAGCATGCGGAAGTAGAGCCCGATGCCGATGCCGAACACGTAGAGGTCGCGGAGCGACGTCTTCCAGAGCGGGAAGAGCTCGCTGCCCGTCGGGTCTTCGCCCATTTCCACGAGCCGATACGTCTTGCGCTTCTCGTCGTAGATGCGGCGCGGCAGGATCACGGTCTCGAGCCATTTCCTGGCCACCTCGACGCTCGGCTTGGCGTACTGGTCGAGCTGCGCGACCGCTTCTGCTTGCGTCGCCGCGGGCGGCCGGTCCATCGCTTAGCAGAGAGCGAGAGTGAGAATGCGTAGGTGGGTGAGTAGCTCTTGGACGCAGAGGTTGCTGCCTGTGGTGATGATGCGCTTGTGCTTGCGAGCTGCTGGAGAGGAGGAGTGCACCTACGCTGCAGCTTCTTCTGTAGAAAAGACGGAATGATCGACAACAACAGAGCTTGGTGAAATAGAGAATGCGCTCATCGCGAGTGTGATGATCCCATCAAAACATAGAGGGTATGTATTAGCTTGAGTGCATGCCTATAGCTAAATAGAGGGCGGAGATGCAAATCGACACTTTGCTGGCGCTGTTGCTGCAAAGCGCTCACTCTCATCAGATGGATACGCTGCGCACAATCAATCTCTTTGTACGGGGGATGCAAGTACTGGGATCGCCAGGAGCAATTTTTGCAAATCGCACCTGATTTTTGTTGGTGCAAATTTATAGGTTCAACTTTCTATGCGACGTGTGCAAGCTTGGGATTTGTAAGAGAGGGAGATTAATATCATGGAGTTTGAGGACAGGATCGATGGGTTCACGTTCGGAAATGATTGACAAGTCAATGCAACCCATTTTGCCTCGTCCAGCAGGACATTCAGCGTGCATTGGGGTCCTGAAGCTGCTGCTGCTGGCGCTGGAGATGGCGCTGCTCGGTTTCGAGCCGCCTGCGCTGAAACTGCTTGTAGCATCCACACACACACACACGTTTCGCGCGCATTGTTAGCCGATACAGATTCGCAAAGCTGGCGCAGGATTCTTCGGCTGCAGACACGCAGGACCTTGAGAGACTTGAGCTCTTCCTCCGTGAGAATGAGCTGGGACTCGAACATCCAGCTGCCCGTCTCGGAGTCGACGGAGAATGCCGAAGCGCCGCGCAGGTAGTGACCTGGCTCCTTGCACGGACGCAGCTCCATGGCGGCTTCGAGGTTGTCTTCGTCGACATCTGCATTGAATCGTTAGTAGAGGGTTGCCAAGCATTAGCTTCGTTCACTCTTAACCGTGTAGACAAAGACAGGTTGCTTGTGCGCTTGTAGTTTAGCTGGCGCAACGCGCTGCGAAGCCCCAGCGTTGCTGCTGCCGCTGATGAGGAGGATGATGGTATCGATGCGCTTGGCTGTCCACAGTGCTGCATCGAGTCGCTCGTGGCAGTCCGGCGCCGCTCCCACTTGTAAATGGGCTTTGGCGCGCGCGTGATGCGAATCTCGCTGTGGTTTCTAGCGATGACTGGTTTCCGGGAAACACGTGGCTTTCTCGTGTTGCTCGCTGGTACGATGCGAGGCGGGCTACACAACAGCACATAGGTTCTCGTATCAGAACCATCTTCCTAGCTATCGAGTTCCAAGGACTGACTGAGGGTTGCTTGCATTATTTGCATCCCGAGGAAGCTGTTCCTGCGCGTCCCGGAAGGCGACTGAAGCAGCTGCACAGCCGTCTCCAGTCTCTTCACTTGCTTGCGTACGATCGCCTCGAGGGGACCCGGACGCAGCGTCTGTCGGAACGTGTCCACTTCATCCGCGCGACTCAGGATGCTCGCGCACAACTCGAATGACTACTCGACAAACAAATAAATCGACACACAAAGGCGGTTCGAACCAAAGTCGCTCGTGACAGCGAGGTGGTGTTAACGTCGTAAGACTCACACATACTACGTACATCATGGGAGCCGGCTTTGGGAGACGACGCCATCAGTGTCTGGATCAAAATGCCCACTGCAACTCGCACAGAATCACAGTGGCACACACAGTTAGACTCAACAATGACCTCCTCCTCTAGCGCACGTAATAGCAGCTCGTAGAGCGCAAAAGCGAACAAACGTACCTTCTCGGACCAGCGCAGGAAGCTTGGCGACCGTCAGTCGGCTCGGAGGCGCTGGCGGCGACGTCTCGTCCTCATACTCGTCTTCCTCTTCCGTTCTTTCAGCAGCGACGCCATCGTGGTCGTCGCCACCGTCACCGTCGCGTCCTCCACCACCCCAGCAGTCGCGTCCTCGCTCAGCAGCATTTCTGCGGTCCTGGGCGTCGCCTGACTGGCGCTCTCCTTCGCCGCCTCCAGCAACACGGTGCGCCTTCATTTCTAGCATGAATGATGCCTCTCAAATGGAAGAGGCAATGCAGTGCGAGCTTGAACAGACACTGAAGCCAGCTCGAATAGTAGCCCTCTGCTCCGACCTTCTATTTGAGCATTTCACAGTACCGTCTAACAAAGTAGATACAGTACTTCGACATTCTCTTTGAGAACAGCTCTCTTCCTGAATAAAAGCCCCTCTCCTATTTTGATGCTTGTGAAGTCAAATGGTGTGTCTTTCAATCTAGAAAGTCGTCGAAAGAAGGACGAAGCAACGATAACACTCTTGACCTCCAAGAGCTCCACACTCGCGCACCTCCTTCAGAAGAGAGAGATGACGGACGCCCAACTGACCATCAAGCTCGTGAGCAGCAGCTCCGAGACGCTCGCCGTCACGGTGCCGAGCCTCGAGAGCGCGACCGTGCTCTCGCTCAAGCAGCTCATTGAAGCGCGCGACGCGCAGCGGTTCCCGGTCGCGGCGCAGCGCCTGATCTTCCAGGGTCAGATCCTGCAGAACGACAAGACGCTGAGCGAGTACAACGTCGTCTCTGGCTGCGCGCTCCACCTGACGCTCACGCCAGGCGTTGCTCGTCCTGCTGCATCTGCTGCTCCTGTTGGTGGTGGAACTGCCACTGTGCCGTCGTCGGCGGTAGAGACTCAGCTGCGCGCGTTCTTGCAGCAAATGCGCGGTGCGGACTCTGGATACGCGACTGCGATCCAGACCATGCAGAAGATCTGCGAGAACGTGATCAACAACCCACACGAGGACAAGTACCGCAAGCTGCGATTGGCCAACGCCGCGCTGAAGAACCGCCTGCTGGATCGTGTCCGCGGACTCGACTGCGTGAAGCTGCTCGGGTTCCAGGAGGGCGTCGAGGCGGTACTGGGCTATCCCCTGTCGTTGGTTTCTATCGAGTAGTTGCTGTGTGTGTGGGTTGTATTGATCGCG
Source organism: Globisporangium recalcitrans (assembly GCA_023333815.1). Classification (NCBI taxonomy): domain Eukaryota; phylum Oomycota; class Peronosporomycetes; order Pythiales; family Pythiaceae; genus Globisporangium; species Globisporangium recalcitrans. The sequence continues at coordinate 24,988 of JAASFO010000151.1, forward strand.
TCGTACTGGTTGTCTGTGTGTGTGTAGGATCACCTCGTGCTGGTGCCGACTGCTGAGAAATGGGAGTACTTGGTGACTGGCAAGCGTGTTCTCGACGAAGCAGTGGCGACGTCCAGCTCGGGATTCAACGCAGCGCCTTCTCCATATGCGGCACCCCCTGCGTTTGGCGCTGGTGCTGGTTTTGGTGCTCCAGGAGGCAACATCGACAGTAACTGGGCGTCGCAAGCGCAGAGCATGCTGCAGAACCCCATGATGGCGCAGATGCTCCAGAACGACCCGATGATGCAGCAAATGGCGCAGATGAACCCGATGATCGCCCAGGCGCTGCAGAACCCGTCCATGCTCTCGCAGCAGCTGCAGATGCTCCAGCAGAACCCGGCGATGATGCAGCAAGTCAGTCAGATGATGCAAGACCCGAATGCGATGGCCAGAATGCAGCAGATGATGGGAGGAGGTGGTGGTGCTGCTCCGGGTTTTGGTGGTTTTGGTGGTGGAGGCTTTGGCGGATCCCCCTTCGGAGCCGCTGCTCCAAGCTCCGCCTCGGCGAATCCATTCGCACCAAGCGCACCAGCTGCCGCGAGCAACCCGTTTTCTTCAGCCGTCCCTGCTCCAGCACCAGCTCCAGCTCCAGCACCAGCTTCAACATCAGCATCTGCAGCAGCCACTGGAGACAATGACGCGGCTTTCGACGAGAACGAGATCGCAGACGCCATTGCGCGCTCGCTGCAGGATCATTCATAGAGAGAGCATTCATTACATACGCGTGTGGTCGTAAAATAAGTTTCCCATGAACCTCCTCCGCACAAAAGATCTGCCTGGAAAGCTGGTTGCTAGTCTTGGCATCTTCTTTTTCCATCCTCTCGATGCTTCTATCTCGATACTTTTGTGTCAGATGCTGCGACTGCGAAAGGTGATCGATCTTTCTTATCTGAGTCCAAACATTCAAAAATCTCGCCATTTGGCTGACGCGCGGATAGTAAGCATATTATCCCACAAAACAGCAGCACACTCCCAATCTCCATCGCCTCTGTTTATGGTTTATGGTTTATGCCATGCGACGTGCGACTAGCACTCGAGTTTCCACACGTGGATGGGATTGGCCGAAAAGTGGCGTCCAATCCCCCTCCACCAATAACAGCGGCGTCAGAAAGCAGACGCCATTCTCACTCACTCGAGACAGGAGACGACGCGCTGCCTGCCGCCTTAAGCCCGCCCTTCCGTCCGTCCACCTGTAGACGCCGCGCACACCCTCGCCCCATACGCACCCGCACACACACACGTGCACGCCTCATACGCCGTTGAGTCTCCCTGTGCTTGTCTGCCTGCCTCCTCCTATCGACACACACAGCAAGCTCCCAGTCTCTTGTTTCCTCTTCTTCTTCAGAAAGCGGTCGGTGTCTGCGTGTGCGATGATGGTGAGCGAGCAGAAGCACGGGTTGCAGATGAGTGGTGGTGCTAGCGCATCCAGCACAGCAGCAGCGGCGCGGAACAACCACGCGGCGAACGCGCTCGGAGCGTCCGCGACATCCACGAGCACAGCGACGACATTGAGCAGCGGCAGTCTGGTGATGGACGCGGTGAGTCAGTCGATGGACATGAGCTTCGCGACCGCGCACTCGATCGCGGTGAGCTCGGATCCAGTGGCTGCGGCCGCAGCAGCTGCTGCCGTGGGGCTCGCGGACCCAAACTCGACGAGCGCGCTGAGCGAGGCGATGACATTTGCAGCGCTGCCGTTTGACGAATCCCTCATGAGTCTGCCGAATGGACACGGAAGCAGCAACAGCGGTAGCAATTTCTTCATCGACACTGCGATGCTCGCGCAGCAGATCGCAGCAGTCGTCGCGGATGAGAAGAAGCTCTCGGATGTAAGTGGTCGCTGTACAATATCCTTGCTGTGTCGCATATGGGTTGTGTTCGTTAACGCTTACCGGAAATGGGTTGGCTCGCTCGCGTGTTTCTGCGATAGAACATTATGGACTTGATGCCGCCGCCGATGCCGATTGCCGTCACGAGCACCGCGAACCTCGCGACCAGCAGCATGCTCTCGTCGTCGACCACCACTCCGACATCGTCGTCGTCTACCGGGTCGTCGATGTCGTTGACGACGCCGCTCGCCCCACCGCCTGAGCTCATGATGCGCGCGCTCTCGCCGCCGATGTCGCTGCTTCCTGAGTTATCGCAACCGCATCCTGTGCCGCCGCTTTCGCTGAGCGCGCCTGCAAGCGGTGCATTGTCGTCGTCACAGCAGCTAAGCAGCAGTACCACGGCTTTAAAAGCGACGACGACCACTACTACGACTACTGCGAAGAATGAACAATCAGCGCCAGTGCTCCCAGCCGCAGCGTCCAGTACCACAACGACTACGAATGTTGTCCCTGCTGCGCCAGTGATCGCTGCGACGCCACTGCCATCTCCGCCTTCGATCCTCGACGATCGACGGAAACAGATCACGAGCAACCACGCTGCGCTTTTGAAAAAGGTACTTGCCATTTTTGCTATGGGTGGGGTCTCGATACAATGGTGCTGACCCGTCCATTTTGCTTCTGTTATTACGAACAATCAGCGCAAGAGTGCCGAAGCGTTTGAGAACATCAAGTCCGAGCACAACATGCCGTCTGCGGCGTCCGTATCGGCGCTCACCAGCTTGAACCCTGGCTCCAATTCTGCGAGCAGTAACAGTAGCGCCATGAGCGCTGCCGCCGCCGTCGCTGCCGCGGCGCGTGAGAAAGTGATGAAAGAGCCGCAGTCGGGCGATCTCTACGAGTGCGTGATCACCAAGCGCAACGGCGGACTGGGTCTCACGCTCGCGTGCGTGGACGACCACGTGCAGATCACAGGGCTCGCGCCAGACACGCCTGCTGCGAACAGTGGCATCTGCGTCGGCGATACGCTCGTCGCGGTCTCGGGTCTGCCTGTGCGCGGTCTCCAGTTCTCCACAGTCATCGGTCGCTTGAAGTCCACATCGCGAAGCTCCGTCGTGCTCAAGCTGCGAAGAAATCCATGTAAGAGCTACAGTGTATCATGGTTAGCCATTCCGATCCTGGTGAGAATGGTTGACTCACAAGTGTAACTTTGTTGTTGGTGCTGGATGCAGTCCGTCAGAATGCCGGTGGCTCGGCTCCATACCGCGGCATCAAGCGACCTGCTCGCCCGGCGTCCAAGACCTCCGAGAGCAACAGCGCGAACGTGTTGTCGAGCAAGAGCATGGCGCTGGAGACGCGTCTCGGCGGAGCGGGAATGAACGGCGCGAACGGCGGCGGGATCCTCAACGGCATTGGCAGCAGTGGCGCCGGCGACGATGCGCACCATCACCACCACGGCCACCATCCGCACCACCATGCCCACGCCGGCGTCCACAGCAGCCACTTGAGCCATTTACACATGAAAGTGGAGCCGATGAACTCGTCGTATTTCCCCACAGACGCGTCGATCCTGACCATGGGTCCGTCCTCGGCGCTGCTGTCTTCCCAGTCCGCACTGACCTCAGCGTTGCCAGCAAATGCAGACTTGCAGTGGAAAGTGTCGACCGAGGAGAAAGATCGGTACTTTGCCGAATGTCGCGCGCTCAAGCACGAGTTGGCAAACGCGATGCTCGCGCGCCGGTCCGAGAAACGGCACGCCGAGGCGTACGCAGGTCAGCTGCAGGAAGTGGTGGACAAGTTCCAGAGCGACATGAAGGCGCTGCTCACAAACCCGCCGTCGTCCTCGTCCACAGGCGGCAGCAGCAACGAAGACCTCGTGGCATTACGACAGAAACTGTTGGAAGTGAACCACGCGCTTGCGCGACAGCACACGGAGATCCTGGAGCTCAAGGAGCGCGAGACACGGCACGCGCTCCCCGAGAGTCAGCGCGTCAAGTGGCAGATCGTGATGCTGATAAAGAAGAGTATGTACCAGCTGGACCTGAAGGCGTTGGCGACGACGACGAGTTCCTCCTCAACGACAACTGGGCTATCTTCTTCTGCTGCGTCGTCGGCGTCATCGTCGCCTGCATCGGCTGCTTCGTTGTCTACTTCTGCAGCCTCGATCTCCAAGACGTCCATGACAGAGAAAGAGTCACCTGCGAAGAAGCAGAGCTTTGAAGAGCGGCTAGAAGGCATCCGTCCGAGCGTGTTTGAGCTGCTGTTCCGACAAGACATGAAAGTGCCGGCGATGGCGTCGGCGCCGTCCATCGGCCTCGACTTGGACGCCAAGGCGTGCACGCAGGTACGGAAACGCGCAAGTCCATTGAGTGAGAGTGTTATGTTGCGTGGCCAGTTCTAACGTTGGTTCTCATTTGGTGAACTCAGATGCTCGGCTGGAACCTGCGAGAGGTGGTGTCCCAGGCGAACGTGGCGTACGTGGTCTTTGTGGAGAGCTTTGTGCACGTCAAGTACCTGCGCGCGGAGGAGGCGATCGTGATTTCGTGGCAGTTTAATGTACAAGAGTTCAACTATTAGAGAGAGAGCGCGCGAGCGAGATTCGCAGACACTGAGAGACACAGAAAGAAGGCAGCAGCAAGGCGTCGTCAACGCAAGCCAACGCCAAACAAACAGATAGCAGTAGCAGTAGCAGAGAGAGGTCAGAGCGTGCCCCCGCCGTCAGCAGCAACCAACAAACAGCTACGACAAACACAAACATTAGCGAGCAGTAGAAATCCGATAATGTGAGCGAGATCTAGACCAAACCAAACAAATATCCCAATAGTGGAAGGAAACTTGGCGTTGTATGTACAGAGTAGACAGAAGAAGCTTCGCCCACCCACGCTAGTCTTCTTGTTCTGCTCCTGCTCGGTCGCCCTCGTTGCCGTCCAGATCATCCTCATCTTCAGCTGTCGCTCCTGCAGACACGTTCGCGTCAGGCTGCAAGAACGAAGGCTCCTGGACCTCTTCGATGAGCTTCGCCATGATGTTCGCCACACGAGTTGCGCTCTCGTTGTCGCCTCCACTGGGACTAGCCTCCCAAGCGTCCAGCGAGCCCTGCACGAGCATCGTGTACGCCCATGCAAACTGCTGGCGGATGTACTTGTCCCGCGAACCCTTGAGCACGTGCGCGACGTCGTAGCCAACTTCAAAAGGGTCCTCGATGCTCAGGCGCGTGTGCATGCGCCACTGGCACTCGCGCTTCTTCTCCTCTTTCGACAGGTTGCGCGCCATGCGCACGCTCACGACCTGGCGCGACGCGTCAAACTGGAGCCCAAAGTACTCGAAGAAGCCAATGAGCAGCTCGCCAACGCTCGCCTTGTTTTTCGCGCCGAACGACTGCAGCAGCTGCAGCTTCGCAGGTGGGTTCTGGAACGCAAACGGGTCAAAGAAATACGTCTCGACCTTCCCGCCGCCTCGACTCGACGCTTCGTTGTCGTCCGCGGGACCTTTGCCAAGCACGCTCGGCAAGCGCATCTCGGGATGGCGCTCGCTCAAGCTGCACTGAGGCGACTGGAGACTGCACCAGACTCTCGATGGCGTGCAGTCGCACTTGCTGCTGCCGTCCCAGGCGGGCGAGAGAGACTGGAGCACGGGGAGGATCGGAGGCTCTTGGCGCTGCAGGTAGTGGATGAGCATGAGCAAGTACCCGTAGGACGAGAGCGTGCCCTCAGAGGCGCTGTTCATGCGGCGGCGCTTCACGAATCGCTTGATCACGTACGCCAAAGTACGAACGCGCTCGTCGGCATTCGCGTACGCGCGCAGGAACGACGTGTTCCGCTGCGCCAACACGTTCTCCACACACAGGTCGCACTCGGTCCCCGACTCCTTCATCTTGAACATGACGATCGGGATGCGCGCAGTCAGCCGGGACGAGTCAATCTCCGTGAACAGATGCGGTTGGCGCTCCAGCAGCGCCACGACCACCCTCAAAATCTGCTGCTTCTCTTCCGTGGTCGCAGACTTCTCCAGCACGAGACACATGTCCATGTCGCTCTCGGACGTGCCAAAGTCGTTTGCGCTCGAACCGAACACGTCCAGGTCCGCCTTGATGGGCAACCGTGAGACCACTTGCGTGTGGAACACATTGTAGATCTCCTGTCGTGTGCGTCGGAACTCATCCTTCTCAGGCATGAGCTGCTGCGCTTCCTGCACGATCCAGTCAGAGACAGCATCTCGCACAAACTTTGACTGCAGTAGCCCCTGACCCTGCTCATCGCTGCTTGAGAACGCGAACGGCGCAAAGCCAAAGTGCTTTTGCCAGTACGCGTGACGATCCTCTCGCTCCTGAAAGTAGTACCCGCTCGCTTGGCAGTAGAACTCGCGCTGGAAAGCGTTCACTTTCCGCAGAATGTCGTCAGAGACCAGTTCTTTCACGAAAGGGTTCGCTTGAATCCCGTTCAGCACGTTGCGCATCGTCCCGTGGAAAGACTCCATCGGGTTCGGAACTGCGTTGGAGACTGGGAACATCTCGCTCACTCTCGATTCGCTCAGCGAAACGAGCAGCAGACACGAGTCCACAAACTCGCTGAAGAGCACGTTGCCGTGAAGAAACACAGTCTCGACTTGGTCCACCAGTCTCAAGATCGAGAGCAAGCTGCTCATGATCGCTCCCGAGTCGCCCTCTTGCATGCCGCTTCGGAATTTATCGTTCGTGCTGCGCAGCGTCTCGATGAAGTGCGAGTACTCCATGTTCACCTTGAGTTTGTTGCTTCGCGCGATCGTCACGTTCGAGTACGACGAATTCTCGCGGTCGTCCAGTCCGTTGGTGCTTTTCTTGCTCTCAAAGACGCGAAACTCAAACTCACCTGGGGACCGAGGCGCGCGAAACGTGATGCGCGTGTTGAGGAAGCGGTAGTTGCGGTTCAGCTTGTTCTCGAAGAGCACTTGCTTCACAAAGATCGGTCGCTCGTTCGTCATCTGCCCGCCACGGAAGAGCCCAACCATGAGCACGCGGCCAGGCGAGCACTCTTCGGCGAGCAGCGACACCTGGACCTTGATGTTCCCGTTCGGTTTGGTCGATTCTGGGGACACTTCAATACTCGACACGAACTCGGTCGATCCGCTTTTGTTCTCGCCCCGGCTTCGACTGAAAATCCCTCCTTGATCGCGGTTTTGACTGCCGGAAAAGTTGTTGCTCGGCTTTGCTGGGGAGCGACGGCTTTGGCGGTTGTTCAGCCCACCACTCGAGAGCGGCTGCTGTGGCACACCTCGGTAGCTTTGTTGCTGCTGCTGTTGATGCGGGGGCATTGGAGCTACTAAAGGTGCTCCAAGCATTTGGCTCAACGTCAGATCTGGCAGGTTTGGGAAAGTGTTGCTGTCAAACTCTCGGCTGTTGTTGAGCAAACCCAGGAGCCCTGCGCCGGATTGAGCCAGCGGCTTGTGGTCCACCATTTGCTCTCGTTGGTACAGTGCCGCCATTTGCTGGTTCATCTGGTCGCGAAGAGACAACGAACCAGAGGATGCGGTCGACGACGACGACGCGGATGCCCAGGACGCAAACGGATCCGAAGACGACGAGGACGACAGGGATGCCGCCGAGTCGCCGAGACCACTGCCGCCGCTACCCCCGCCAATGCTACTACCGATGCTGCCGATGCTGCCGCTGCTCGCATTCAGATTCATTTGCAGCATGGACTGCGACAAGTCAAACTGGGAGTGTGGCGATGAAAGGGACTGTTGCTGATGCTGCTGACTTGGGAAACGACCGCCAATTGGTCCAGACTGCTGCTGCTGCAGTCCAAAGCCCTGGCTCTGGTGAGTGGGCTGCTGCTGCTGGAGATGCTGGTGGCGCTGCTGCTGGAACTGAAGGTGGTAGAACGCCTGCGATCCGCTCGGATCCGCACTCCCCAGTGGTGGAGGCGACATTCCTTGGAACCCTGACGACAGGTGTCCACCCAATGGTGGTCCTCCTAGACCCAAGTCCAGACCCAATCCCAATCCCAATCCCATTGGTGGTGGTGGTGGTGGCTGCTGCTGTTGAGGATGCGCCGCCACCCCGAGTCCATGGAGAGGGGTCCCGTTGTCCAGTGGCGACGACGAGAGCAACCCTGAGCTGGGAAGTGGCGGTCCAAGTGGGAACGCCATCCCCATGGAGCCCATCGGAGCGCCTCCTCCGACATCAAACACGCTGTCACCACCGAGAGCGCGCGTCTGCTGCAGCTGCATGTGCGGCGGTGGTCCAGGTGGATACTGCTGCTGTTGCTGTTGTTGCTGCGGAAACCCACCAAACGCGCCTGGTGGCTCGAATGAAAGCTCGCGACTCACTCGCTGCTGCTGATGTGGCGGAAACTGCGGCGGTGGTGGCTGCGAGCCAGGTGGTGGTGGGGACATGTAGTCTGGGGGGAAACGCATCGCGTCATTCGGTCCCATGTCGCTGCGTCTGCCTGTTGTTGGTACTGGCCACCCATGCTGCTGCTGCTGCTGCTGCTGCTGCAGACTCGCTCCGGATGACGAGCTCATCCCGTCCGCTTTCCGGATCGCCCACTCGTGGTCGCCGTTCATCTCGTGCGCTTGTCGTGCGCCGGAATGGATCTATTTGCAAGTGTGAGGAGAGAGAGAGAGAGAGAGTGTGAGCGTCCGTGACACACTGCGAAGAGAAGGGAGTCACGAGAGAGAGAGAGAGAGAGAGAAAGAGAGAGAGCGACAGACTAGAGACGACGGCGGGCTTCACTCATCATGCTCATCCACTCGTTCGTTGCGGCATATTCATCGACTTACGTGGTGGCTGTTTGTTTGGTGGCTTATTTCGAAGTGCGGTCAGAGATGGAGGAGGAACAAGGTGAGACAAGTGTACGGACAAGCTGTTATTTTTATGTCAGCCCACAATAACTGCGCTTTTCGAGGTAGTCGTTGATAGAATATGGAGAGTGAATCACAGAAAGAAAGAAATGCAGCTCTTTTTGGTGAGTAAATGGCGCAGAAATATCGAATAGGAAGTTAACTATCCCGAATATCAGCTTCCAAATGTTGTAAATGACTTTAGTCTTTGCCCTCTAGATGCATACTCTGTCCGTGCAATTGGAATCTTCGAAATAGGAGGTGGTTATCGGAATAATAAAGTGATCGCTGAGAGGTCGGAGACCTCTCTGTACTGTCCTGGGTCACTATCGCTGCTGCACCACACTAAATACAATCGCGAATGAGTTGAGGTGCATCAGCGATAGCGACCCTGGCAAGCAGAGAGAGGTTCGATTGGACTTGCCAAAGCGACACGAAAACTGCTCTTGCCACTTCAACCAAAAGATTCCGACGCTGCCGAGCGCATTCATCACTCGCTATGGTGAAGGCGACCACGTTCGGGGGAATTGTGGCACAAACCTCCCACCAAGTGACTGGTGTCTTCGAACCAAAGTGAGACGGAGATCAGCGCCTTCGTCGCTTATCGATCCCAATCGATCCGCAATGGCCGAGTGATGTCGTTTTGCTGATGCCTTTTGCCAGTGCGAGTGACGCGAACCGCCTCATTACTGAAGCTTTCTGAGTCGAAACCATTCCTCCATTGCTCTATTTATCCATTGTTCCCAAACCACATCCACAAACAGCAATCCACCATGGCGATCGTGTGCGAAGGCGTGGGCTTCCAGCTGCTCTGCAGGCGTCTCCCGAGATTGCCATCATTGTCAATGTGCAGAATTGTGCATTAACATCGAAGTGCAAAATGTGTTGTATTGCTCGTGTGCAGAAGAGCGACTTTCTTGTCCAGCCTACTTGCAGTCCAGATGGTGACGTTTTAGCTCCAGAGTGCGATCCACGTCCGCGCAGAGTCAGCTCAGTATGTTCGTGATGAGGTGGTTCACCTGTCCTTGCTGGTGGAGTCTTTTGAGGTTGGATACCACTACCTCGTATCCCTTCGCGTTGCACCTGCGAGCCCAATGAAATACCAATACACCATCTTCTGCTGCTGTACCGGTCTCAAGCACCTTCGCTCTGACACAGAGTCGCCATCCAGCAGATCGAAGTCAGCACCAACTTCGACCTGTCGTTTCCAGGCACGATGGATTTCTGGTCGCTGAAAGAAGGCGCAACTCCCGACATCATTGCCGTCACCCATCTGAACGAGCAGGTGGCTGGTTTTGGATCCATGCCTTCGTATCTTTCCAAGATTCCAGTGGAGCAACTCGAGATCGAACACACTCAAGCCAGCGACTCCGAGGACCTTCTACTGCGCGTCAAGCCAACGCTCAACGCAAAGGGCAAAGATCTCACCGTGCGGACCATCATCGAGGTGCACCCATCAGTCCGAGTGAACGTCGTCAACTCTGACGTCGAACGCCTCGCGGACACTCGTTTCGTCAACGCGACCGATGGCTTGGACGGAGCGGATATTGGAGGCATCAACGGCACTCTGCAAGCGGATGCTGGCGAACTCTCGGTGAGCGATATGATGGTGAGCTTGACTTCCTCTGGCGAAGTCAACATCTTTGCTGACAGCATCACCACATCCAATCCGATAAGGTCGAGCATTAGTGACGCCAAGGTCGCGCTTGACACACCTGCGAGCGTTTGCTTTCCCAGTGTACGACACCACGAGGCTTGCCTTGTCCGCTTCCAACTGAGCCACCTTGAGGTCGTTGCTGGACGAGAGGCAGAGCCTGCCATTCACGTCAGCG
>JAASFO010000152.1:0-35359 GCA_023333815.1 Globisporangium recalcitrans
ATCGTATCAGGAGTTCCTCTCCACCACCAGCTACGCGCAGCGCTTGAAGAAGAAGAAGAAGGAGAAGAGCAGCAGCAGCGAGTAGCCAATCGCCAATCGCCAGGGAGCTGCGCAACTGCAACGCACTCGACGTGGCCGGCCATTTATCAGTGCGTGTGTTCGCTCTCTGGTTTTGTTTTTCGCCTCTGCATCATTCCTCTCTGATACGATGAGCTCAATTGGAAAAGCGACAAGCATTTGCACTCAAGCGCAATGGTAGTGTTGCTGTTGTAGCAGACTCTGTGTGGAGATGACTTGCTGTTGTAGCAGACTCTGTGTGGAGATGACTTGCTGTTGAACAGGTGTGTGGACGGACTACCAAATGCCCACCAGCAGCGCGTCATTGAGGTTGAGTCTGCTGGTGCCTGTCGCAGGCGGCGCGCAATTACGTCATTCAGGCGCTGCGGATCTTGTTGGCTCGGACGCCGCGTAGACTGGAGCGTCATCCCCTGCGAGCCAAACAAGCCACACTCAACCAGCACACAGCGTGATCGACTGATCAGTGGCAGGCACAGACACGTTGGTGCCTTCATCTTTTTTGTTCTGTTGCTGAATAGGTAGAGTGAGGCTTTGCAAACGTCGATCGTTTTGCGTCATGTCTCTTGATGCGCTAACTATTCTCAGTGACTTGAGCAGCATCGCACTTTGTCGATTGATCACTCTTCTCAGTGTGTTTCAATTGCCACAGGATTCTGTATAGAGTTTTGAGTCCAGTGTACTGGTTTTGGTGTGGGTTTCGAGTCTGAACCAGTGCTGACGCCAGCGCATCATCCGATGATGTCACACAACTTCAGGAAACTGATGTCTGTGACTGCCAGGTGCTCTCAATAGAAGCCCTCTTTTGATGTCATCGACTTGAAACATGGGCTTCTATTGAGGGTGTGTGGAGATGGAGACAGCGATGACGCTGCAGACTTGCTCGCCAAGCACCAAAGCGGTTAGGGATCTGTCAACCACTCGAGGTTTTATTGTGACGTGGCAATCTCAACTTTTGAACCCATATAGACTTGATTGTACTGACGGGATGCGCGACTGCTGCCTCTTTTGAAGGGGAGACCACTTACCCGAGATAAGAAGGCTTTTCTTGAGATCTGTGGATGAGGTTTTTCTGTGACGTCGCTTCACGCTCTCTCTGCTCTCCTCACGTCGTCTTCGTCAAAACACGCGACCATCACTCTGGTGTCTTGCTTTGCTTTGTTGTTTTTGATTTGCTGTTGTTGTTTTGCTCGCTCACTTGCTTGCTTTTGATCTCTCTGTTTGTTTGTGCACTCGCAGGCAAGACGCTGCGTTTTGAATCGGACTCATACGAGAACCAGGCGACGCAGAGCTCTCATTCCTGAATTTGCAGACAACCAGCAACTGCGACCACCTCGCGTCGCGTCCATCTCTCTCTCTGCAGTTTACGCAACAGTCCCCCCTTCCCTCTCTGTTCTGCCCGCGATCTTTTCATCCGTGCGCGCAACAACCAACAACACCACACAACAGCAACAACACCAACCGTAAAGCATGTCGGCCAAGGCGATCCGCGAGTTTGACGGCAAGCGCATCCTGTCGAATGCGCTGCCGGCGTTCCACCTCGAGAAGCACTTTGCGCAGATCAGCGCCACGAGCAACGTCGGTGAGAAGAGCAAGGACGAGTTCTTCGCGAGCGTCGAGCGCGAGAACGCGTGGCTGCTGTCGCTCGGCGACGTGAAGCTCGTGGTGAAGCCGGACCAGCTGATCAAGCGCCGCGGCAAGGCCAACCTGCTGCTGCTCAACGCCACGTGGGACCAGGTCAAGGAGTGGGTCTGGGAGCGCATCAACAAGCCGATCCAGGTGGAGACCGTCACGGGCGTGCTCACGCACTTCATCGTCGAGCCGTTTGTGCGCCACTCCGGTGCGGACGAGCACTACGTGTGCATCGTCTCGAACCGCACGGGCGAAGAGATCCTCTTCTACCACGAAGGCGGCGTCGACGTCGGCGATGTCGACCAGAAGGCGATGCGTCTGCAGGTGCCGCTGGAGACCTCGGTCACCGAGAGCGAAGTGACTGCGGGTCTGCTTGCCTCGGTCGAGGACTCGCGCAAGGAGATTCTGGCCAAGTTCCTGGTGAGCATGCTCGAGACCTTCCGCGCGCTGCACTTTGTGTACATGGAGATCAACCCGATCGTGCTGGTCGGCGACCAGATCTCGGTGCTGGACATGGCCGCCAAGGTCGACGAGACCGCGTCGTTCCTGGTCGGCGACAAGTGGGGCGAGCTCGAGTTCCCACCAGCGTTCGGCCGCGCCAAGTTCCCAGAGGAAGAGTTCATCCAGGACCTCGACTCGAAGACTGGCGCGTCGCTGAAGCTGACGATCCTCAACCACACTGGTCGCATCTGGACCATGGTTGCTGGCGGTGGTGCCTCGGTGGTGTACGCCGATACCATTGCCGACCTCGGGTTTGGCCACGAATTGGCCAACTACGGCGAGTACTCGGGTGCGCCAAGCGAAGCCCACACGTACCACTACGCCAAGACGATCCTCGACCTCATGACCCGCAACTACGACGACCGAGGCAAGGTGCTGATCATCGGTGGTGGCATTGCCAACTTCACCGACGTCGCGATGACCTTCAAGGGTATCATTCGCGCGATCCACGAGTACCAGCACAAGCTCAAGGAGAACAAGGTGCACATTTGGGTGCGTCGCGGTGGTCCAAACTACCAGGAAGGTTTGCAGCTTCTGCGTGACGTCGGTGAGGCCACTGGGGTCGCGATCGAGGTGTTCGGTCCAGAGACCCACATCACCGCGATTGTGCCAATGGCGTTGGGACTCATCGAGCCACCATCGGCTGCTGATGCTCAGGCTGCTCCACAGCACTCGGCGTCGAAGAGCAAGGCTGCCAAGAGCTCCACGCCATCGTCGGAAGCCAACAGCGACAGCGAATCACCAGCCGGCGACAGCGACGACGTGTTTGCCGCCGCCAAGCCTGCTGCTGAGAAGGTCGTCGTGCCTGTGATCCAGGACGAAGGCATTGTGCGCATGAACACCAAGACGCGCTGCATTGTGTACGGTTTGCAGCAGCGCGCCGTGCAGGGCATGCTCGACTTTGACTACTTGTGCAAGCGCGAGACCCCGAGTGTGGCGGCGATGATCTTCCCGTTCTCGCCGAACCACTACCTCAAGTTCTACTGGGGTACGTCGGAGCGTCTGATTCCAGTGTTCCAGGACTTGAAGGAGGCTGTGAAGAAGTACCCTGACGTGAGCGTGCTCGTCAACTTCTCGTCGTTCCGTTCCGTGTTCTCGTCGACTCTCGAGGCGCTCGAGTGCGAGTCGCTCAAGACCCACGCGATCATTGCTGAGGGTGTGCCTGAGGCGCAGACGCGTTTGATTATCAAGAAGGCGCAGGAGAAGAACGTGGGCATCATCGGTCCAGCCACCGTCGGCGGCATCAAACCAGGCTGCCTGCGCATCGGTAACACCGGTGGTATGCTCGACAACATTGTGCAGTCGAAGCTCTACCGTCCAGGCAGCGTCGCGTACGTGTCCAAGTCGGGTGGTATGTCGAACGAGCTGAACAACATCATCTCGCAGACCTCGGACGGCGTGTACGAAGGCGTCGCGATCGGCGGTGACAAGTACCCTGGCTCGACTTTCATCCAGCACTTGCTGCGTTACGAGAGCAACCCAGAGGTGAAGATGATGGTGCTTCTCGGCGAAGTCGGCGGCACTGACGAGTTTGAGGTCTGTCGCGCGATCCAGAGCGGCAAGATCACCAAGCCAGTCGTCGCCTGGTGCATCGGTACGTGCGCCAAGATCTTCCCTTTCGAAGTGCAGTTCGGCCACGCCGGTGCGTGCGCGACGGGCGAGTCCGAGACCGCGTCTGCGAAGAACGCCGCGCTCGCCGCCGCCGGTGCGATCGTGCCAGAGAACTTTGACCAGTTCGGCCGTGCGATCCGCCAGGTGTACGACAAGCTCGTGGGCGAAGGTGTGATCGTGCCGCGTCCAGAAGTGCCGGTGCCAAAGGTGCCAATGGACTACGCCTGGGCCAAGAACCTGGGTCTGATCCGTAAGCCAGCGAACTTCATCTCGTCGATCACGGACGACCGAGGCGAGGAGCTTCGCTACGCCGGCATGCCGATCTCGCACGTGTTCGAGCAGGACATGGGAATCGGCGGCGTCATCGGTCTGCTCTGGTTCAAGCGTCGGCTGCCAGCGTACGCGTCCAAGTTCATCGAGATGGTGCTCATGGTGACGGCCGATCACGGTCCAGCCGTCTCGGGTGCGCACAACACGATCGTGACGGCGCGTGCCGGCAAGGACCTCATTTCGTCGCTCGTGTCGGGTCTCCTGACGATCGGACCACGTTTCGGTGGTGCCTTGGACAAGGCCGCTGAGATGTTCTCGAGCGCGTACGACTCGGGCGTGTCGGCGGCAGACTTTGTGAACAACATGAAGAACCAGAACGAGCTCATCATGGGTATTGGCCACCGCATCAAGTCGCTCTCGAACCCGGACAAGCGCGTGACGATCATCAAGGAGTACGCGATGGAACACTTCCCGGCCACAAACGTGCTCAAGTTTGCGCTCGACGTCGAGCAGGTGACCACGAAGAAGCGCTCGAACCTGATCCTGAACGTCGACGGCTGCATCGCCGTCTGCTTCGTGGACTTGCTGCGCAACTGCGGCGCGTTCACGCGTGAGGAAGCCGACGAGCAGATCGCGCACGGCTGCCTCAACGGGCTCTTCGTGCTCGGTCGCAGCATGGGCTTCATCGGCCACTTCCTGGACCAGAAGCGTCTCAAGCAGCCGCTCTACCGCCACCCATGGGACGATATCTCGTACCTCGAGGACGACATGTAAGCAAGCACAAGAGAGCAATTGCATGGGTAGATTCAATCAGTAGCTATTTGGCCAAGTGCGATGGCTTTGTTCAACAACACAACCACTAAACAAATGTATTCGTTCATGTTCGTGTGCAAATAGTCTTGTGCAACATGGCTCCCAATAGTAGTACAAAAAGGCAAAAGGCACTCAGCTGCTGTTCATGAGGATGCTGGTGTTCTCGCTCTGGAAAGTGTCGGAGCGCAGGCGCAGGATCGCCTTGCGGATGCGTGCGCGGTGCGCGAACTTGGCGATGCCCACCTCGCTCATGGCCTGCTCCACCTCGTCCTCGTCCAGCTCCGCGAGGTCCTCGAGCGCCTGGAAGCCCTGCGTCTCGAACCAGCGCGCGTACGCGTGGTACTCGTCTGCGCGCACGGGGTCGATGTCCGCGAGCCACTGGCGCAGCAGCTTGGCGTCCTGGGTGTATTTCGTGGCTGTTTCCTTCTCATAAGCTGCTAGCGAAGTAGGATCGTCGTCATTCTCGCTGTCGGCTCCTTGAGAGAGCTTGTCTGGCGACATGGAGCCGCCCGACGAGATCGAGCACGTGGACAGCGACGACGATGAGTGCGGACGCAGCTCGTCCACGCTCAGTCGCCGCACGTCCTCCGCCTGCGGTTTGTGTGGCAGCAGCATCCCTTGTTGTTGCGGATGTTGCGGGTGGGTGCCCAGGATGTCGTCCAGTGCCTTCTCCGTGTCGGACAGCAGCGTCCTGAACTGCTTGGGGTTGCTGGTTGCAGACGGCGATGAGGATGCGCTTCGCTCACTGCTGTTGCTGTTGTTTTCTGCAAACGGCTGTTGCTTGTTGTTGCTGTTGGTCTCTTGTGCTTGTGCAGCCTGCAGCTTCATCGCGAGCGCGTTCGCCTTGCGCTCCTCCCAGCGAGACGTCGGGTTGCGGGTTTGCGCCAAGTGCACTGGCAGCTAATGAGTGCATGATACACGACAACGCACATGCACAAGTGAGCAAATGCGCAAGCCAACATCGAGTGAGAGTCATCTCATAGAGTACCTGCACAGGGTACGCCACGTCGAGATCCTTCGCGAACGTGGGCTTGCGCTGCTTCGGGTCGGCGTCGACCTTGAGCACGCGGCGCCGCAGCTCCAGCATGGCTTCGGCGGGGAAGCTGTAGCTCTCCCCGTCCTCCGTCGAGTGGCACGAGAGCAGCGACCGCTGGTGCTCCTCGTCGAACTGCGTGCGGTGCATATGGCTGAAGCACTGGCCAACGAGCGCGCACCCCCAGGCGCCGGCGCTCGTCAGCACTTCGCACGGACGCGTCGCGAGCGGAGGTGGTGATGAAGGCAAGTGGTTGCTGTCCCAGAGTGGCAGGAAGAAGAAGAGACGTGCACCGACGCTGGGGACACCGGCGGCGCTGCCACCACTGGCTGCGGACGCGCACACGTCGTGCTCCATCGCGGTGAACCGGACGTCCATGTCGTCTTGTGCTGCGCTGGCTGAACGGCAAAGACGCTTTGGCGGCGCTTGTTGCATGCGGAAGAGCGCGTGCTGTGTGCTCAGGTCTGCGACCACCAGCCGCGTGCGTCCTTTCAAGATCGCAAAGATCCTTCTGTGTTTTTTGTTCATGATCAGGTAGAGACCGCTGTAATCTGGTAGCACATTTGAAAGGATTGCATTTGGAAGCAGCAAGCGTATCGATACATTCGAAATCTCACCATTTGTGTGTGAAAAAAATAGTCAGCAGATTGATCATTCTGAGCGCACTGTGGGACACTGGAATAGTAGACTGTCCTTTATTCAGAAGGGTTCCGTTTTCAGAAGGGAACTGTGCTGCTCCATTTTCCAGCCAAAACGACAGATCACCTTGCATCTCAGGAAGCCTGTTGCCATGCTAGTGTATGCATCTGCTTGTCTTCACACGCCACAGCTCGTAGAGCCAGCCACTTTTGCTTGCCCTCTTTCTAAATTCGGCAAGCGTGCGTCTATCTTTTATTCTTGCCACTCGAAATGGCGCTCAAGATCCTGTTCTTTAGAAGAAAGTGTACCCATTTCCACCCACTCTCTACTCTTCACACTCCACATAAATGTCTTTGATGAGCTCACAAAGTCTGCCGATTTCCAATCGATTGCTCGAGTGACCTGCACCTTCCCGATTAATAGAACAACCGCCGCAGAAATGCCTCGCCTGTGCAACTTGCCTATTCCGGGAACCTTCAGCGCAGCTCCTGTACGTCAGAGTGAGCAGCTTGACGCACGAAGCATAACTAATGGATGAAAAAACCAGCACGCAAAAAGGCTAGAGCTCAGACCAGCTCAGCTGGCTTGGTTCGTTTTCGCCTGAGTGAGCGACGAGCTCCAGGCTTTAGGTTCCCAGGCTTCTCGCGCTTTCTGCTTGTTCACTTTGCAACTTGCAACTCCGAGACCAAGTGCTTGACCCCAACCAATCTCTCCAAAATGCTGCACCGCTCCACCACTACGCTGCTGCTCTGCCTCGGAGCATTCGCGCTGCTCTCGTCAGGCTCCCACGCGCAAGGCGACTTGGAAAACGACACGTTCGATCTCTTAGGCGTCGATGACACCAACGCGCTCGGGTTCGAGAACCTCGTCGACGAGTTCGACTCGGGTCCTTCCAGCGGACCGTTCTCCAACAAGCCAGGCTGGCCGAAACTCAACGGTCCCGTGGACGACACGCCGGCACCGGTTCCAAGCCCAACTACTGCAGCTCCAGCACCAGGAACTGTCCAACAAACCGTCACTGGAGGAACTGGCAACGCTGCAGTGAGTCCAACATCGACTCTCACGCCGTCGATGGCTCCATCGCCAGCTACTCAGCAGAACACGAACCCAAGTCTGAGTCCGAGTCCAGCATCCTCGACCCCAACGCCAGCTGCGAAGTCTGTGGTGGTGACAACACCGGAGTCAACACAGACCACTGGACAAGGTGTTGACAACTCGCACCGCTCGCGATGCTCCAAGGACTCGATCCTCGTGAGCGTCGAGGGCAAAGGCTCGTACTGCGTCTCAGCAACGAAGACGATCTGCAGCGGCGCGGACTCCAAGGGCAAATGCCCGGGCAAGCAGAGCGGACTGGAGCAGGGCTCGCACTGCGGGCTCGTCAAGAGCGGCGTCTTCGGCTGTCTCCCTGGCGCTGACCCAACCAAGTGCGGCGTCGAAGAAGACTAACGCGCTCGTGTCCTCCTGCGGTGGTCGACCTTGCGAGGTATTGTGTAGGCTGCATATGAATCTGCTGCGCGTGCGGCTCGAGAAAGAGCCGATGAAGAGCAAACTGTCTGCGATGGAAAGCAGGACAATAATATATGTTGATAACCCTTTCCTTGCGAACCTTCCCAGAGGTCTGAGGGCAACCAAACGGACTCAAAAACACCTGTCACCTCTCCATGGACACGCAGATAGAGAGTGCTGTGATAGTCCTAGGATGACAGCTACCGTACACACGTCACCATCACAGCAGAGACCTGGGTCAAGGTGCAGGATGCGGTGGGCGGCATTGTTTGGCTCAGATCATTTGGTCGGTGGTATCAGGCGTGAGACTGCTCTCCAGATCCAGAGCGAGCGGCCTCACGCAGCCCAAAAACGGTCGCAAACAAAACACAAATGTATATAAACGAAAGCGCATTCCACTTCCTTTACCTATTCAGCATGGTGATGGCAAACAGCTCGTCATGATGAAGTCCTCCTCTCTCTCTCTCTCTCGCTCGCTCGCTCGCCATTCGATCGCAGCGACTAGCTGAAGGAGCTCGGATCCTTGGTGTTGCCGGTCATGCGACGGAACTTCTGCGCGATCTCGTCAAACTCGGTCGAGAGGTCGTCGAGGCAGTTGGCAAGCGCCTCCACGGGCGACGACGCGTCGTTCGTCTGCACGCGCACCGTGATGTCGTGGATGAGTGGATGCGGGTGGCGGTAGCCGCTGAACGTCACGTTCGAGTCACGCAGCAGCTGCCTGCATACACGCACATCCCATAGAGAGAGACACACACACATACACATCACGTACACGCTTGTTAGCTACTATCAGAAGATGCAGTCAAAGAGAGAGAGAGAGAGAGAGAGCATGGATGGACGGACGCACATGCGGATGAGGTTGCCCATGGTGTGGTCTTCGCGCAGGATGGTGAACTTGCCGGCGTTCTGGATCTTCGTGTCCTTCTCGTACGTGACCTTCTGCGCACCCTCGGGCAGCATGTACGAGTCCGTGCGGTTCGGTGCGTTCATCTTTGCGGCGGCGCTTGCTCGTGCTGCTGATGTGCTGCTGGCTTGCGCTTCCTGTTTGCAAGTGCTGTCACAATTTGGGTCGGATGGGAAAAGATAGTACTGCCTAGACTCTAGAAAGCGATGACAGCACATCAAGTGCTTCATAATATAATAAAGAGCACTCTGATCGTGCAGAACTTGCTGAATTGGTCATCATTACTGCTAGAGTCTATGTTATAGGCGACTCATCCAGCAAGTGGCGCGAAGGTCGCACGAAGCAAGCTCAATGCAAGCTCATCATCAAGCGACAGAAAGGTGAACACAGTTGCAATGGAGGATACCTCTGGAGCCACGCGCGGGCGTGATGGCGATGGCGATGGCCGCGGACGTGGACGCACAGACGGAAGAGGCGGGCGAGGACGAGACGGCAGCGGAGGCAGGTCAAGTCACTCGCAGGAGAAACGCCAGCGTGTGCACCTCCAGTCGTCCGCATCGCAACAGACGCGGGCGTTCCCGCGCAAGTGGATGGCGTACGAACCGCCATACCACCCAGAGACGCGCGTGCCGCTGGCGCCGGCTACGTTCCGCGTGGTGTCGTTCAACACGCTCGCCGGCAAGTGCATCGCTATTGCGCGTGTCTGCTGATTGGTTTGCTGCTTTGGCCACTCACTGTGTGTGCATGTGTCCATGCATTGCAGACTATCTCGTGGTGAAAGACGGCGTGCTGTCCTCACCGCAGGGCTGGATGTACGAGTGAGTATGCGTAGTGCTACAGCTCCAGCGAACCGGTGGTTTATATATGTATATATTGACGATTGTATGGCTGCAGGTGGTCGTACCGCGGCTCTCGGTTGATTCGGGAGATCGTCGCGTGGTTGCCGCACATCATCTGTCTGCAGGAAGTCGACCACTTTGACGATTTCTTTGAGCCTGAGTTGCGCAAGGTACGCTACGCTCTTTGCATTTTGGCGCATGCTCTGTGTCTCGCACGCATCGGCTGATACTGAAAGGCGGTCTGTGGCTGTGTTGCGTGTTCTAGCGGGGGTACACTGGCATCTACAAAAGACGGTGAGCCTCTTTTTCGCTGCTTGGCGATCGGATGCCAGAGTACCATAACAGGCGCTTAACTTTGGCCGCTCTCTCTATCTCTATGGAATGCTCTCAGTACTGGAGAAGAGACGCACGACGGCTGTGCGATCTTCGTGAAGAACGACGCGTTCAAGATCGTGTCGAGCCATCCGATCGAGTATCGCGTGCCGGATCACCCCGTGCTGGATCGTGACAACATTGCGCTCGTCGCAGTGGTCGAGTGGCAGGGAGCCACTGATGGCGCTCCACCTCAGCGGTTTCTCGTCGCGACCACGCACGTGCTCTTCAACCCAAAGGTAAATGAGATATGGATGGATAGGACCCCTGTTTCACTCTCTCTCCGTGACAGCGATACTAAAGGGCTATACATCCACCTCTGTTTGCTGTAGCGAGGCGATGTCAAGCTAGCGCAGCTGGAGATGCTGACGAATACGATCTCCGAGCTGCGTGTTCAGCATCCGTCGTCCCCTGAGCTTCCGGTTCTGCTGTGTGGGGATTTTAACCTCGAGCCGCACAGCGCACTATACCATTTCTTGTCGACTGGGTCTTTGAACGCGTCCGGCTTGAATCGCACCACGCTTTCCGGTCAGAACGGGTTCGACGACCCTTCTTCCCAGGTACTTGAAGCAAATCTCCGCAGCTGGATGGTGGTACGATGCGTGCTGTTGTTGTCAGTCACGTAACACGCATGTGCTCGCTGATTGCGGTATGTGCAGAAAGCCAAGTTTGTGAACGAGAACGACGCAAGCCGCCACTTTGGCAACGGCACTGCGGCCGGCCGCTTCAACGTGAACAAGCACCGACGCAAGGTTTTCCGGGGCTTGAGCATCGACGCGACTGCCTCCCACGATGTAAGCTACAACCTTCTTGTCCTTCTCTTGTCAGTCATGCAACTGTCTGTCTCACTGACTGATTGGCTAACTCTGGTGGACACTTTCACAACATCTGACTTCCTGGCACCCTCTACAGCTTGACTTTGCGAGCGCGTACGCGCAATTCCCGGACGAGCATTGCACGGGCGAGCCCAAGTTCACGATCTTCCACAGCGGCTCGAAAGGTGCCGTGGACTACATGTGGTTCACGCGCGCGTCGCTGCACTGCCACGGCGTGCTGGAGATGACACCCGCGGGCGTGCTCTTTGCGCAAAAGTCGCTGCCGACGCAGCACGAGTCGAGCGACCACCTCTCGCTCGTGGCAGACTTTTCGCTGCGCTCGATGCATCACCACTCAGGTTGACGTCGATAGTTGGTTGAAGGCAAGCAAACTTGCGCACCATTCAACTGCGAGCAAGCAAAGCCAAGCACGATGATGAACCAAAAGAAACATATACTTTCTATTACGCTTGCGTACCTCGTTCGCGAGCTAGGCTTTCGTCATTGTAACTCCGATCTACAGCTTCTTGGTCACGATCTGGGCGATGCCGTAGCCGATGAGACCGACCACCGAGGCGCCGAGGAACTTGATGCTGAACGGCACGCCGAACGCTGGCACGGCCGGCACTGGGATGTTGCCCGGGTCTTCGTAGAGCGCCACCTTGGTATACTTGGAGTCACGCACAATCGCAGCCGCGCGGCGACCAGCCACGAAGCCGTCTTCGTGGAAACCGCGGCCGAGCCACGCGCCGGAGAGCGTGATGCCCTCTTCCTTCAGGATCTCGTCCTGCGGGATGCAGTCCGCGAGCAGACGCGGGTGGTCCCATCGGAACGCCGAGATCGTCGACTCGTCCGTCGGCTTCTTGCCCGTGAAGTCGTGCGGCGTGATCGTCACGAACACGTCCTTCTTTGAGTTGAGGCGCTGGATGCGGTTCATCCAGTACGTGAGGATGTACTGGTCGTCGTGCGTGATGAGCACGTTCCAGCTGCTCCAGACCTTCTTGACCGGTGGCAGGAAGCTTGGGTCGCGGTGCACGTACATCATGCTCTTGTGGAACGCGTATCGCATGAGCGACTTGGTGCCTTCCTCGCTCCATGGGATCATGCTGGCGCTCTCGTCCGCGTGGCTCGCCAGCACGACGTGGTCGCACTCGATGCGCTCGCCGCTCTCCAGGATCACAGCCTTGCCGCCCTTCTCGACGGTCTTGACCGCGGCGTTGTAGCGCACCGTGCCGTTCTTGATCTCCGTGAAGAACTTGAGGAACGGCTCAATGTACGCCGAGCCCAAGTAGTGCCAGAGGTGCTTTGGGCGGTCCGTGCGACGACCCAGCGCACCCAGCACCACCTGCCACAACGGGATGTAGAGCGAGTTGGAGTGAGTCTTGAGGCAGCGCAGGAACTGGGTCGCCGGCAGGTCGAGCACGTCGTGCTTTGGGATCGTCCACAAAATCGACACGAACGCGAGGAAGTAGTGGCGGAAGAACTCGGACGAGTACTTGCCCTGCTGCGACCACTCGCGCGTGGTCATGTTGTCCTTGACCGGCATCGTCATGAGCTCCATCGTGAACTTGTAGATGTCGATGAGGATGCGCCAGACGCGGCGGTCGAAGAGCCCGGCGATGCCCTTGAACGGCGCGCGCGACGAGAACTGCACGTCACCCGGGATGTCGGACGTGACCGTGAGGCTCATCGGGATGCGCTTGCGGGTCGTGCCGTCGGCTTCGGTGATGCCGAACGAGCGGAACCACTCCTTGATGTTCGGGTTCGAGTCGCCGAACATCATGAAGCCGATGTCCACGGGCTCGTTGTCGATGTCCATGCTGTACGTGTGGCCGCCGAGCGTCGCGTTCTTCTCGAGCAGGATCACTTCGTGGCCGTCACGCGCGAGGTGGTACGCGGCGGACGTACCGCCGATGCCCGAGCCGACGACGACGACCTTCATAGTGCTGGGGAGAGGAGAGAGGAGAAGAGAGAGAGAGCGAGGCTGGTGTGTGCTTGCGTGGCAGCCTGGAAATGCGGAAATGAGGGAAAGTGGCTTGCGTTGGATTTGCCTGCAGAATGATAAGCATCGCGATGGAGGGAGTTGTGGTCTGCAGTCTCTCAGACTCTGCAGACCTTACTGAGCTCTCAGCAGCTCGGCAGTTGAGCGGATGCGAGCGGATCCACTTGCAAATCTCAAGTCACTCAAAAGTCGAGCGGATCCACTTACAAATGTCAGCTAAAACTGCACGAGCTGAAGAGGGTGTCAAAAATGGCTCGTCTCTTGACACACACAGAATGCAGTGAACGTCAGCCTCAGTGTCTTTGCTGCCAATGAGCGTGTCTATTTGGATGCAAATCGAATGGCCACTTAGCGTTCTCGCTCGCTAAAGTACGCGACACTGATTCTGATGATTCTGCACTAGGATCAGAGCCACCTCACAAACTGCAACCTTCATTTGGGAATCACGGATCAGCTGCAAAAATGAATGGGGAGAGTGATGTTGCGGTTAGGGATTTCGATCTGAGTCTTTCGTAAGTAGTCGGATGCTGACGGTGGTTCTCACAGATTGCCATAAAGACAAGCAGCACGCAGATCTGGAAGCGATTTCACTTTCATGCAAAGTGATGCGCGTGCATCGCACCTTCGTCAAAGCGAGGTGGGCTGCGCTGGTTGAGCCATTCCATTCCAGCGCTTATCTAATCTGGCACACAACATGGCTTGCGGAGAAATAGCCAAGCATGCACTGCAGTCGAGCCCATAAACTAGATGGATTTCACTGAGTGATCGATCTCTCTCTCAGGTGCTCATTGTTTTCACACGAGTTTGTCTCGCTCTGTTGAGCTATCTCGCCAGCTGTTTCGTCTGCATTGACGAGAGTGTGAGGCGATTGAAGAGAGAGAGAGAGAGGAGTTTGAGGCGTCACTCGCATTGCACGATTCATGCTGTTTGACTCACTCAGGAAATGGCTTCACAATCCAGTCTCTTTACAAAGGGTGGTGCTTCAATCGACAGACAATATCGAAACAAGGTGAGCGAAGACAAAAAGAAGGTTCGCGAAAGTTGGTCTGTCGCACATCTCTTTCAAAACTACGTACTCTCTCCAAACTGATCGCTATTCATTTGGCAGATCTGCACATTCAAGCTGTTCTTAAATGTATAAAATCATACCCTGTGAAATACGTCCCGATTGTTCCACCACGCTGCAGTTTGAACCTTCTCTTCCGTCGTCATCTTCATCAACAGCATCAAGAAACACAGACTTTCGACGGAAAAGTCAGAACGACAATGGCGGATGCGCAAGAGCACCAGCAGCAGCAGCAGCATGCGAGCGAAGGCGGTGGCGAACCAAGTGAGCAAGCAGCAATGGCAGCAGCAGCCGCAGTAGCTCCTACTGCTGCTACTGCTGACCAGGAGGCTAAGGAAGAAGAAGAGAAAGCAGCGGTGCCACCTGCACGAGCGGAGGCAGGAGAGCAGTCGCATGAGCCAACTGCTGCAACTGCTGTTGCTGTGGCGGAAGAACCGTGCGTGACCGTGAACCTCAAGTTCATCCACCGCGATCGCCTGTCGGTGCAGTGCCCGCCCACCATTTTGATCTCGGAGCTCAAGCGAAAAGTGCTCGAGGTGTACTCGCGCCATGTCGAGAACGAAGACGCGAAGGACGCAGGAGAAGGCGAGACGGCAACTGGATCACTGCGCTTGATCTACAAGGGCAAAGTGATGAAAGACGGCCAGGCGCTGGCGCTCTACCACTTTGTGCACGACGACACGATCCACGCGGTCTTTGGGAGACCGCAGACGGCGGGATCCGCTAGTGCTACTGACGTTAGTAGCGATGCGACCAGTGCAAGCCCTGCAGCAACAACAGGCTCATTTGCGACTCCCTCCGCCACTGTAACGCCTAACACCACTGACGGGGCGACCTCCTCAACGAGTGCTGGAATGCGCGATGTCGGCAACAGACTCGTGGTGGGACGGTTCAGCTTTGACCCAGACGAGAATTCTCCGCTTCCAGACATCGGGAACCTCATCAATTCGATGCTCTCAACTTTTGCCGGCGGATCTGTCCCCGAAGGCGCAAGCACCAGCATTCGCTTCTCCACCAGCGATTCGCCACCATTGGGGGCTCCGTCATCTTCAGGAACTGGAGCGTCAACTGCCACAACGTCGCCGACTGCATCCAGTGCTGCCACTTCAGCAACACCTTCAACTTCGACATCAGCATCTTCAACCTCGAGCGCCACAAGCAGTAGCAGTACGTCCACTCCAGCTGTCTCCTCTTCAGCCGCACCAGTGTCTGCGCCGGCGTCTTCGTCGCCGCCTTCCTCTACGCCTGCGCCTTTTACCACCGTGCGGATCCCAACCCCAAGTCCAAGTCCAACCCAAACACCACCGTCGAACCTCGCGGGCAGTGCCACGAGCCTACTAAACCAAGCTGCGAGTCTTCGACGAATGATCCCAGCGCTCGAACTCAGCCCGCTGTCGCAACCAGTGGGACTTTCGACGGAGATGTACTCGCTGGGGAACGCAATCCGTGAGGCTGGCGACACGTTCCTCGCTGTGCATCGCCAACTCCAGTTTGTGGCAACGCGCTTTCTGAGCGAAAACAGCCTGGACACGTCCGAGCGCCTGAGATTGAGAACGCGCGTGCACCAGCTCGTGTCCATTTTGGAGCAAGTGGGCTCTCTGTCGCGATCCGTATCCAGCAACCTCGCCGCCAGCTCGTATGGTCCTGGAACTGCTCAAGTGCCGCCACAAAGCAACCAAGCTGCAGCTCGCCAGCCAAGCACGGCTCCAACAGTTGTCCGACCTCCGACGACAAGTGTTTCTGTATCTCCAACAGTGAACATCTTCAGCGGTGGGAGTGCTCCAGGAGGAGGAGGATCAAACGCTCCAAACCTTGGCAACTCGATCGCAGACATTTTGCAAGTTGTAAGCAGTCTTGGGTCAGGACGCACTCCAGCGACTGCGACTCCAAGCTCTACAGCAGTGCCAGGAGCTACGTCCACTACTACTGCCACTGCTGCCGTTTCGTCATCGAGCTCAACTGCTCAAAGTGTCCCAGGCAGCCTTGGAAGTCTGCTGAATCTTGTTTCGGCGCTGACCTCTGGAGCCGGATCTGTCCAAAGCCCGATGCCTTCAACCGGATCCAGCTCTCAGGGACCAACTGCTGCTGCGAACCAGAGACAGGCATCGACCAACGCAGCATCATATCCGCGAGGGAATGTACAGACACCAGCAAACCCAGGTCCGGAAGCAAGTATCATACCAAGCATTCCAAGTCGACCTCTATCAACCTTATTCTCACAGGTAAACTGCTGGGGCGTTCGACTGTTCTGATGCACAGAGCTGCAGTCACTCATTGTTGTTGTTGGTGGTGGTGATACACTTTAGGTTATGCGCGATGTGAACACGCTTGACGAGTGGGACCCTGAAACAGCTGAAGACCTACTCAAGCGCATCTATCCGCACCTGCGCCACCGCGTTCGATCGCTGTTTGACTCCGCCGGCAACACCGCTGTACGTCACACAAAGAACGGTGCGAAGAAGCAGTGCGTGCTATTTGACTAACCAAGATGCTTGAACTGTCCCCACAGGAACAGCGGTTGAAGAAGAAATGGTGCGAGTACGCTGTTGAAGAAATTGAAACGACGATGGTAAATTTGCACGATTTGCTCGACGAGACCCAAAGTGCGGGAACTGGTCTAGTTTACTAACGCGTTTGATTGCCAATTTTCTGCAGCGAGGTGTCCTGGAGAACCATGCCCAGGTGTACGTGAGAGATAGTCTACGGTGCAGAACCAATGGAGTCGCACTGGAGTATCTGCTGGAGATCCTCCTCGACTCGAACGCTGAAGATTTGCACGACCAAGCCCGCATCAACGCAGCACTCGATATGCTTCGGTAAGAGTGCTCAGCGACTTTACAACGAGTGATGGCTGTAAACTCACACATGGGTATGCATTCGCTGCTAGAAAACTGCTGCGCAAGCTTTGCACGACCGTGCATGCCGACATTGCAGAGCAGAGCAGTCCGATTGAAGCCGTCCGCATTGCTGCAAACGTTCTCAGCAGCGTGCTAACCACCGAGGATCTCTCTATTCGCCGATCTGCAGAGGGTCTCGCGAGCCGAGTGAACCGCGAAGTGACGTCGTTCCTGAAGACTCGAACTGCCGTATGTTGACTTTCCGGTTTCCTTCGTTTCGGAAACGCGTTGCTGCTGTTGCTGGGACTGTCTTCTAACCTCTCGAGTTGTTGCCATGACAGTGATGCAGTCGACCCCAGTAGCTAACTCCCCACTTACGAAGACGCGTGTCTGAAAAAGAAACGTAGCTAGCATCCATCTTCAAGAGCTCACGAACAAGTGCAAGCGCAATCGTTTGAATCCCAATAAAAAGGTCTACAGCTCGATTATCGTGGTTTAGTTTGCAACTTCGTGAACTGGAACCAGGCAAGCTCGTTGAAGTGAAACATGGCGGCATTCGTAATATTCGGATAGATGTGGTCTAGAACCCATAAGATCCAAACAGATCTTCTGCAGCCGTACTGTATACCTCGCTGTAAGTGCGAACTCCCCTTCCTCATTGCTTCCTCTCTCGAATACGCATTTTGCCTGAAAGAAAGCAAAGAAGAAGACGACGGAAACGAGGAGCGAGGAAGCGAAGGCAACGACTCGACACGATGGCCGTCACCCCCGCCACCACCTCCGGTACGGATCTGTCCATTGACCCCCTCTCCCCTCCTTCGCGCGCTCGGCGCTCTCTGTCTCACGTGCTTCTCGCCGGACCTCTCTCCCGTGTGCCGTCTCTCTCTAACCAAACTCGCATTTTTGGATCTTTCTCGTTGTGATTGTGTTTGCGTAGCTGCTGGCGTCTTGGCGCTCTTGGAAGAAGATGACTACGTGCTCAAGGTGCGTTTAGCGACTGCTCCCTGACACGTATGATTATCACAATAGGCATGGCGCGCATAACTGACGCGCGATGGGTTGGTTGTGCGATGTAACAGGCGCACGCGCTGCAGAAATTGCACCAAGTGGTGGACCACTACTGGGCGGAGATCGCGGACGCGATCCCGCTGATCGAGAGCCTCTCGGACGATGACCAGTTCACGCACAAGGACCTCGCGGCGTCCATTGCGTCCAAGGTACGGCGTGGATGAGATGAGCGCTTTCTACCCAGTCCAAGGCAACTTTGTGTGTGCGGATCTTTCCTGTTTGCTGATCATGAAGGTTGTTTTCTTTGTTTGTAGTGTTTCTTCCATTTGGAGGAATACGAAGACGCGCTGCGACTCGCGCTTGGCGCTGGCCAGTACTTTGACATCAACTCCAAGTCGCAGTACACGGACACGATCATCGGTGAGTTTACGGTGGCAGCATGCTAAATTTGCTTTTTGATGATAACCTTGATATGAACGATCTCTCCTCATTGTTTTTCGTTCACAGCTACCTGCATTGATGAATACATTGCGATCCGATCGAAGGACGACGAAGAGGCGGAGAAGAACATGGACCCGCGCCTCACGGCGGTCGTCGAGCGCATGTTTGAGCGCTGCTACGCGTCGGGCGAGTTCAAGCAAGCGCTCGGCATTGCGCTCGAGGCGCGCCGTCTCGACCAGGTCACGGAGTGCATCAAGCGATCGCCGGACGTGTCGGCTGCGCTCGCGTACTGCTTTGAGATCTGCAAGTCGGTCGTCGCGCACCGCGACTTCCGCTTGAAGGTGTACGAAGTCATGGTCTCGCTCTACCGCTCGCACGCGCCGCACGACTACTCGAACGTGTGCCAGTGCCTGCAGATGCTCAACAACCACGTGGAAGTGACCAAGATGCTGAACGACCTCATCAAGTCGAACGGCAACGACGCGCTCATCGCCTACCAGGTCGCGTTCGACTTGAGCGAGAATGAGAACCAGACGTTCCTGCTGAACGTGCACAACGCGCTCCCGTCGCCACCAAAGCCAGAAGCCCCTGCTGCTGCTGCTGCCGTGCCTGCTGAAGACGGCTCGACCGTCCTTGCGGTTGCTGCTCCTGCTGTTGTGGACACGGCGCCTCCTGCCGTGCCAGCGGACGCTCCTGCTGACTACTGGGAGCGCATCACCAAGCTCAAGCTGATCCTGTCGGGCGACTTCCTCGTCGACCTGAACCTGGACTTTCTGTACCGCCAGAGCGACTCGGACCCGCTTATCATGAAGACGATCAAGACCGCGGTGGAGAACCGCAACTCGGTGCTGCACCACTCGGCCGTGATCTCGCATGCGTACATGAACAGCGGGACGACGAACGACACGTTTCTGCGCGAGAACCTCGAGTGGCTCGGCAAAGCCACGAACTGGGCTAAGTTCACTGCGACCGCGAGTCTCGGCGTCGTCCACAAGGGTCATGTGCGCGAGAGCATGAACCTGCTGGCGCCGTACCTGCCACAGGGCGGCGTGTCTGCGTCGCCGTACTCGGAGGGCGGCGCGCTCTACGCGATGGGTCTCATCCACGCGAACAAGGGGTTCTCTGGCTCGCAGAGCAAACCGACGATGGAGTACCTGAAGAACGCGCTGAAGAACACGACTGCCGATGAGACGGTGCAGCACGGCGCGTCGCTCGGTATCGGTCTGTGCGGTCTCGCGTCGCACGACCTCGAGATCTACGAAGACCTCAAGACGATTCTGTTCACGGACTCTGCGGTCGCCGGTGAAGGCGCTGGTATCGCGATCGGTCTGACGCTGCTCGGCGCTGGTCCTGAGTTCCGCAACGGCGACGTGCTCAAGGACCTGTTGGCGTACGCGCACGACACGAAGCACGAGAAGATCATCCGCGGTTGCGTGATGGGCATTGCGCTCATGATGTACGAGCGCGAGGAAGAAGCCGACGCGGTCATCGAGCAGCTGATCCGCGACAAGGACCCTTTGATCCGCTACGGCGGCATCTACGCGATCGCGATGGCGTACGTGGGCACTGCGAACAACAGCGCGATCCGCCGCCTTCTTCACGTCGCGGTCAGCGATGTGTCGGACGACGTGCGTCGCGCCTCCGTGACGTGCTTGGGGTTCATTCTGTTCCGTACCCCCGTGCAGGTGCCAAAGCTGGTTTCGTTGCTCGCCGAGAGCTTCAACCCGCACGTGCGCTACGGTGCGTGTATCGCAGTGGGCATCGCGTGCGCGGGCACCGCGAAGAACGAAGCGATCCAGCTTCTCGAGCCACTTTTGGATGACGCGGTCGACTATGTGCGCCAGGGAGCGCTGATGGCGGTCGCGATGGTGATCATGCAAGAGTCGGAGGGCCGCAACCCGAAGGTGACTGCGATCCGCGAGAAGATCCTGAAGCTGATTAGCGACAAGCACACGACGACGATGACAAAGATGGGTGCGGTTCTCGCGCAGGGTATCCTGGACGCCGGTGGTCGCAACGTGGTGATCTCGCTGCAGTCCCACATGGGGTTCACGAAGATGGCGTCGGTGGTGGGTCTCGCGGTGTGGGCTCAGCACTGGTTCTGGTACCCGCTCTTCAACTTCTTGGAGCTTTCGTTCCAGTCCACGTACGCGATCGGTCTGAACAAGGACTTGAAGCTGCCAAAGGGGTTCACGATGACATGCAACGCGAAGAAGTCGATGTTCGCGACGCCGAAGCGCATGGAAGAGAAGAAGGAGGAGAAGAAGGAGCTCGTCGCGACTGCGGTGCTCTCGACCACCGCGAAGGCAAAGGCGCGCCAGGCAAAGCACGACGCGAAGGACAAGAAGCCGGACGAGAAGAAGTCTAGTGGCGATGTCAAGATGGAAGGCGAGGAAGAGAAGAAGGAGAGTGAAGAAGCCGAAGCGATGGAGGTCGATGCGGAAGGCGCCGCTGCTGCTACCGAGAAGGCTGCTGCGCCAAAGAAGGTGACGATCAAGGAGCCAAGCACGTTCACGTTCACGACGCCTGCGCGCGTGACGTTAGCACAGGAAGCAGTGGTCACATTCGACGCCAAGCAGCGATATGTTCCTATTTTGCCCGCACAGCGCTCGGCCGGCGTGATCATTTTGCGCGACACAACGCCCGACGAGAAGGAGGAGGTGGACGTCGTGAAGGCGCCTGCAGCGGCCGGCGCGGAGAACGAAGCAGAACCCCCAGAGCCATTCGAGTGGGAGCCTCCTCAGCAGCAGTAAGCTAGGTATCAGCCTGCCTTGACAGTACGAGAAGCTAGCGAGCCGCCTGTGATGTCTGGACCGGACTGTCCGCCGAAGTTCCTCCCCTGCTCAGAACGAGGAGCTGCGCGAGTGCATCGAGAGTGGCGAAGGTGATGAGACGAGGGACATTCATGCAGTGCAGGAGAAGACCTTCACAAGAAACAACAGTAAAAAGCTGCCAGAAAAAAGATACACTGAATGAATGGATGATTGGACGGACACTGATGAACGCTTGATGGATGCAGCTGGAAGTGCTTGCATGCAGCCAGGCAGGCTTTGTTTCTCTGCTCACGCACTGCTGGTGATACAAAATGATCCAAAAAGAGCTCTTAGTTGATCCATTTGGACCTTTGCTGAGTGAATGCACGAACTCGTTCTGGAGTTGGAGCTTTAGGGGTTACGTTCTGATCCATTATTGGCTGATTTGCACGATGACTCGTTTCTCCAGCCAATCGAAACTCGCTCATGAGCGGGGTGTGTGTCTCAAACAGTGTATGTGAATGCAGGATTGAATGAGTGTGTGTGCGAGTCTGGCGCCATTTTTTGCTGACTCACATTCGCAAATCCGCCACCTGCCTCTCATTCCAGAATGGGTCTCGAGAGCCCTGCGAACGCCTTCCACGGCGAGCGCTACGACATGGTGGGCACGCCAGACGACCGCAGCCACCGCGAGCAGCTCCTGCCGCCGCCGGAGGACCGGTTCGCGACCGTGACTGGTCCCACGGACGGCTTCACCTGGTACCAAAAGGCGCTCGTGTGTCTGCGTCCGGGCTGGTGGTCGTACCTGAAGCAGTTCGCGACGCTGCAGGAGGTCTCCGGCGCGTTCGGCGACATCGGGCTCTTCCTGCCGCTGCTCACGGCGCTCGCGATCGGACGCGTGAACGGCGCGCCGCAGATCGAGTTCGGACCCGCGCTCTTCTACGCCGGGATCTTCACGGCGGGACTGTCGCTCTACTTCAATGTGCCGATCCCCGTGCAGCCCATGAAGACCATCGCGGCCGTGGCGATCGCCGAGAAGTACTCGAACCCGCAGATCCTTGCCGCGGGCATCATCTCGGGCGTCGTGATGTTCGTGTTGGCGTCCACGAACCTCATCACGGTGGTCTCGAAGCTCGTGCCGCTCTCGGTCGTGCGCGGCATCCAGCTGGGCGTCGGCATCAGCGTCATGATCAACGGCTTCAAGGCTGCGTACGTGCTCGACGTCGACCTCACGGCCGCGACGGCAACCGCGAGCTTCAAGGCCAAGGACAAGACCGACATTGTCTGGTGGGGCGTCGACAGCGTCGTCGTGTCGCTGATCCTCGGCATGCTCTGCATCATCTTCATCCGCAGCAGAAAAGTGCCGATCGCGCTGATCCTGTTCGTCTACGGCATGATCGTCGCGATCTACCAGTACACGGACCTGCGCCACGACTACAACCTGCCGGCGCTCAAGTTTGGTCCAGACTTTGTGGCGCCAGTCGTGCCATCGTGGCACGACTTCAAGGAGGCGTTCACGTACCTGTTCCTGCCGCAACTGCCGCTGACGCTGCTCAACTCGGTGATCGCGCTGGAGAAGCTCAGCGCTGATCTGTTCCCAAAGCACGACGAGCCAGCCGGCGTGCGCCGCATCTGCTTCAGCATCGCTGGCGGCAACCTGCTGTTCTCGTGGTTCGGCATGCTCCCCGTGTGCCACGGCGCCGGCGGCCTGGCGTCGCAGCACGCATTTGGAGCGCGCAGCAGCCTCGCGATGGTGTTCCTCGGCTCGTTCAAGGTGTTCTTCGCGCTGCTCTTTGGCACGTCGTGCGTGACGCTGCTGCAGAAAGGCATCTTCCCGCAGTCCGTGCTGGGCGTGATGCTCGTGTTCAGCGGCATGACGCTCGCCGCCGTGGGGCTCAAGATCGACACGTCCAACCCGCGCGACACGCTGCTGCTGCTGCTCACGACGGGCGGTGCGCTGGGGATCAACACAGGAGCCGGTTTCCTCATCGGCTTCGGCGCCTACCTGCTGTTGCGCCTGTTGCACCACTTCCACTTAGACTGATTTGCCTTTTTGTTGAGTCAGTAGAAAAGAGAGTCCACCAGTTTTGTGCGGTTAAAGTACCGGTATCTACCACAATTTCAACTCAAGTAACCACTACTCTGTTGTGATGAACCCGACCTGTTTATTCATACCCGCTACAAATTCCGATACAAAAGCAAATGTTAATATGTGATCATGACTCGACATTTTGTCCGTACTGATTATACAAGGGGGACCAGCTTTGCGTGTCCCACACTTTCGCTCTTTTCTCAGTCTCCTTTAAGCTGCTCAGTGTAAACGAACGGCCAGCCACACACACCCAGCTCACTTCACTCCAACGAAGCAGAAGAGAAGCCAGCGCTCGTGGGACCATCTTCGCTGCATACCCCTGCAAGCCTCTCGTCACTCGCCACTCGTTCTTCCATCCACTCGTTCGCATTCACACACGCGCACACACAGAGCCTCATATCCATTTCGCTGGCTGCCAGAACATGTCGGCAAGATCGCTCGAGTCGCAGCGACTGCTGCCGAGCACCACCAGGGGCAGTCCCGGCAGCGCGCTCCCGCTGCAGAGCGTGCACGACTCGGCCGAGTCGCGCAGAGTGCTGCTGTCGGCGGGGAGCAGCTCGTCGCTGAGCGGCTACGGCGCGCTCGGACGGCGCTCGAAGAGCGGCAGCTACGGCAGTTCAGGCGGAAGCGGATCCCGGTCGGCGAACAAGCTCAGCAACTGGCAGAGCAGCTTCCACTTGGTCTCGTACATGACGGGCTCGGGCATGCTCTGCTTGCCGCTCGCGCTCGTGGAGATCGACTGGTACGGCGTGCTGCTGCTGCTCGCCGCGGCGGTCGTGAGCGCGTACACGTCCAAGATCCTGATCGAAGCCATGGACGTCGTGCGCTGGTCGAGCGGCGCGAGCGTGACGTACAGCGACCTCGGCTACGAGTGCTACGGCCGCGTGGGCAAGTTTGTAACGGGCTTATTGGTGCACTCATGCTTCTTGATCACCTGCACAGGGTACTTGTCGCTGGCGGCGTCGTGCATCGCGGGCATCACGGGACTGCAGACGGGCTCGGTGCTGCTTCTGATCACGCTCGGCGTCTGGCTGCACGTGTTCGTCAAGTCGCTCAAGGCGCTCGCGGTGTTCTCGGCGCTCAACGTGGCGTTCGCGTTCTGGATCGAGGCCGTGATCTTCGGCGACGCGATGTACCCGCTCAAGCAGATCGCGCTGGCCGAGTCGGCGTTCGAGTTCGAGACGCCCGACCTGTCCAGCTCGAGCATCTTTGTCAAGCTCTCGTACAGCTTCACGCTGCTGGCGAGCGGCTTTTTCTGCCACTCGATCGTGCCGACCGTGTACAACGCGATGGAGGACCACCGCCAGAGCGCGCACGTGGTCGCGCTGAGCCAGCTGGGGGTCATGGCGCTGCTCTACCTGCCGATCTGCGTCATGACGTACGCGGTCTACGGCGACACGCTGCAGGCACCCGTGTTCTTCAACATGCGCAACGCGATCGTGCGCAACATGACCATCGTGCTGTACTGCATCCACCTGCTGCTCTCGTACACCATCGCGCTCTACCCGCTGCAGCGCGTCTTCGAGAGCTGGCTGCTCCAGATGCCTCCCTGTGGAGGCGGTGGCTCGTCCACCTCGTTCTCGTCCTTGTTAGGCGTCCAGTCCTCGGGCTTGAGTCTCGCCGCAGTGGACAGCCCGAGCGCGCGCCGTATCGAAGCCACGGTCAGGCTCGTGAGCCGCACGGTGCTCGTGCTGCTCACGCTCTTCCTGAGCTACTTTCTCATGCCGAGCGCGCTCGACATTTTCGGGTACATGCTCGTGCCCATGACGCTGCTGTCGATGGTGCTGCCCGCCGCGTTCTACTGGAGAATCTGCCGCGAAGAAGCGCGTCTGGTCGACAAAGCGGCGGTTTGTGGCGTGCTCGTGCTCGCGCTCGTGACCATGGGCTGCAGCCTCACAGTGCTCATTTGAAAGAGCTGTCTGCCCACTTTCATTCCCACAATCCACACAAGTCACAAGTCGCGACCAGTTCATCGTGCGTTTTTATATAAAGCGACAAAGCAACTCCACGTAATAAGAAATACTATCACAATACACTAGCATCACCAGACACGAGAACGTTTGCAAAACCAATGGCAACTATTGTAGTGACTGAAGATCTCAGCGTGTGAACCCACTTCAAATTGATGAAATGGAAATGCACTGATTTCGTTTATCTCAGTTTCCGTCCAATCAAGAACACACAAACCATTTTCTTCGTCGATGATTCGCTAATGATCCAGTAGATAATATAAAACACATACCCCTTTGAAACCGATATGTCAATAAAGCAACCTGCACTGTTTTCCTCCGAAAAAGGTGTGACTCCCTGCTTATTATTGTGCGATTTCAAGGACGAAGAGAAGGAAGCCACGACGAGCGCCGCCTCTCAAGCACTGCCGCACCAGCCCCCTTCCAGCGTCTCTATCATCTCGCTCAACTAGCGCGTCTGCTCCCTCCTTCGTCGCACTCCTCTTCGTACGCAGCACCAGGTGACAGACAGACAGGCAAGCAGAACACAATGGACGCGATCGTGGCGGTGCGGCACTACCTGGAGAAGATCATCAACGACCCGCAGCTGGACGGCATGAAGGCGCTGCTGCTGGACGCGGACACGACGACTGTGATCTCGATGGTGATGTCGCAGTCGCAGATCCTGCAGCGCGAGGTGTTCCTCGTCGAGCCGCTGGACGCGGTCCACGAGCCGATGACGCACCTCAAAGCCGCGGTCTTTCTGCGTCCGACCGCAGCGAACGTCGAGCTGCTCAAGAAAGAGCTCAAGAGCCCCAAGTACGGCCAGTACCACATCTTCTTCTCGAATATCCTGTCCGTGGATCTGCTGGAGCGCATCGCCGAGGCCGACGAGAAGGAGGTCGTGCACCAGGTGCAGGAGTTCTACGCCGACTTCCTCGCAGTCAACGACACGCTCTTCCACTTCAACCTGCGCGGCGCGACCCAGCTGAGCGTCAAGACGGCCGCGAACGCGCCGAGCCCAACGACTGCGGGCGTTATGGTCAGCGGCGCGTCGGTCGCGGCGTCCAAGCCGGCGCAGCTTTTCCACCGCAGCGTCGAAGGGCTGCTCTCAGTGCTGCTCTCGCTCAAGAAGCGACCGACGATCCGGTACCAGAAGGGCTCGGAGATCGCGGAGAAGCTCGCGCGCGAGGTGTCGGCGCGCATGCAGCTCGAGCAGGACGGACTCTTTGACTTCCGCCGCCCGGAGATCATGCCGCTGCTGTACGTGCTCGACCGGCGCGACGACCCCGTGACACCGTTGCTGAGCCAGTGGTCGTACCAGGCGATGGTGCACGAGCTGCTGCACCTGAACGAGAACCGCGTGGACCTGAAGAACGCCCCCGGTGTGCGCAAAGACATGGTCGAGCTCGTACTCTCGGCGACGTCCGACTCGTTCTTTGAGAAACACATGAACGCGAACTTTGGCGACCTCGGCATGGCGGTCAAGAAGCTCGTGGACGAGTACCAGGCGAAGACGCAGACCCACGAGAGCATCCAGTCGATCGACGACATGCAGCGGTTCCTGGACAACTACCCGGCGTTCCGCTCGCAGTCGGTCGCGGTCTCGAAGCACGTGACGCTCATGGGCGAGCTCGCGCGGCTCGTGGAGGTCGACTGCCTCATGGACGTGAGCCAGCTGGAGCAGGAGCTCGCATGCGGCGACGACCACAACGCGCACTTTCGCGACCTGGTGGCCAAGCTCAAGAACGCGCAGATCAAGCCGTCGAACAAGCTGCGGCTCGCGATCCTGTACGCGCTCCGGTACGAGACCAACAGCTCGGTGCAGATCAAGGTCGTGAAGGACCTGCTGGCGACCTCGGGGTTACCGTCGGAGCGCATTGCGCTCGTGGATGTCTTCCTCAAGTACGGCGGCGCGAACGTGCGCTCGGGCGACCTCTACGGCGACCGCGGTCTGAAGAAGTTCATGCGCGCGATGACGCAGGGGGTGCAAGGCGTGCCGAACGTGTACGCGCAACACGTGCCGCCGCTGATCAAGTACCTGGAGTCGATCCTGAAGGGTCAGCTGCTCGATTCGGACTTTGGCATCGTGAACGGCAATGCAACACCCGGTGTGAAGAAAGTGCGGGACGTGATCGTGTTCATCTGCGGCGGCGTGACGTACGAAGAGGCGATGAAAGTGGCGGAGCTGAACCAGCGCATCGCGATCTCGGGTCAGCGCGTGGTGCTCGGCGGCACTTCGATTCACAACTCGACGAGCTTCCTGAACGAAGTGGGCGAGGCATACGGTGTTGGCGGCGGTAGCGATAGACAAGGCGGCGCTGGCGGATCCTGGAACTACGAGACCAAGAAGCTGTAAAGAGCGACAAGGCGAGAGTATGAGAGTGAGCCCATTGCGGGCGGCATTGAACGATTTATAAAATGATTTGCATTCTTTCTTCTAGGATGCGCTGTTGTGAGCAGTGTTGTGATGAGGTTATCTATCTATTGTGTTCTAGTGTGCATGTGCAGCTCATACTCATGAACAGCGTGTGTGTCTGCGAGAAGCTCGCTTGTGCCCATTTACGCGGACACGGTGATGCGCTCGTAGGTGTCGTCGCCGGACGCCAGGTCCGTGCCGTAGAGCTCCACGTAGAGCACTTTCGGCACGAACGCGCGCGAGTTGGTCGTGCACACGAACACTTTGAGCAGGCGCGATGCGACGTCGCTGATCGTCGTTTGCAGCACGAGCCGCCCCTTGCTGTCGAAGTAGAGGTGCGCGACGCGACTGGGCAGCGCGTTGAGCGTGACCACGAACTGCGAGCCGTACGAGCACATGTCGCTCGTGGTAGCACTGCTGGCGTCCATGGGCTTGTGCGCGTACCCCCAAGCCATCTTGCGCTCCACGATGCCTGTGGCGTTGCTCGTGGGCTGGGTCGTCCAGCCGAAGCTCTGCCAGTTGATGTCGAGCGGCCACTTGGGGTCCAGCGCGCGCTTCTCGCGGTCTGCGTAGTTGGCTGTGTAC
Organism: Globisporangium recalcitrans; assembly: GCA_023333815.1. Lineage (NCBI taxonomy): Eukaryota > Oomycota > Peronosporomycetes > Pythiales > Pythiaceae > Globisporangium > Globisporangium recalcitrans. The sequence continues at coordinate 28,163 of JAASFO010000152.1, forward strand.
ACCACGAGCTGCGCGTTCTTGCTGCGCTCGAAGATGAAGAGCCGGTCGTCGTCCACCGGCAGGTACGCTGGCCAGAGCTTGGTCTGCGGGTGGGTCGACGCCGTGGTCGCGCGGTAGTCCTTGTCCGGGAACTCGTCCGTGAAGTAGTGGATCTTGGTCATGGGTGCTGCTGCTGCTGCTGTCTGTCTGTCTATCTGTTGAGCGAATGGAAGGTGAGTGGCAGCACAGATGGAGACTAAGACGCGCTTCCTTCTTCCTCCTTCTTCCTTCTTGCTTGCCTGTCTGCTAGCAATGGCGAATGAAAGCACGAAAGGAGTTCGTTTGGTTTGTCGCATGTTTGTGTCTGGTCTTTTCTTTTGCTCCTATCTTTAGAACTGGGTACGCTTGGTTACCCATTGGGTAACCATCGTTTTGTTGAAGCTGTGGTTACAATTGGACCTATATCTCTGCAGCCACATACTTTGATCAAGATGTCTGCAGAGACATGAGGGATGAATAGTCATTGTCGGAAGTAGAGAAGTTCACTGTAAAATGAGCACACACTTTAAAAAGGTAGTTTGGTATCACCTACCTCTCGATTTTCTCAGATGTCGCACTTGTTTGCCTTTGAAGCAGACACGCTTGTCAATTGCTCATTCTCGCAGCATCCGACGCGAACGTCAAGAGACCAGATCGATCGATGGCGACCTCCGCGCTCGAAGACGCGCTCAAGGACGACGCGCTGCAGGCGTTCGCGCGCGCTCTCTCTGACGTGCTCGCCTCTCCAGAGCACGGCGTGCAGAGCGCGAGTCACAGCCGCAAGGTGCTGCTCGCAGTGGACGCGTCGCACCACGTGATCTTCCAAGTGCTCGCGAGCGGCGCCGGCGGGAAAGCGTTCTACGACCAGCTCAATATCGCGCGACTCGTGTCCATCGACACGAACGCAATGGACGCAAGCGCAGTGCAGGAGCGCATTGGCGCTGGCGCGGGTGCCGTCAGTCCGGACCCCGTCGTGTTTGTCGTGCCGCCCAAACCCACGACTGCAAAGCTCATTGCCGAGAGCGTGCGCTCGTTGGAAGGACAGCGGCGCTGCAGCGTGCTCTGGCTCCCCGCTGCCACGTCTGAGTGCACACTGGAGATGGAGCGCCAGGGCGTCGCGGGCTTTGTCGTGGAGCGCAACCTGTCGCTCGGGTTGATCCCAATCGACCAGCGGGTCGCCGCACTCTGCCACGACGCGATCTTTGGCGAGCTGTACGTGAAGGGGGACCACCGATCGCTCACCGACGTGACCAAAAGCGTGCTCGCGATTGAAAAGCACACTGGCGCTCGCATTCACGACGTCGCGTGCCACGGAGAGTTTGCGGATCGTGTGAAGAACATGCTCGAGCTGGCGCACCGAGCGACCGGACAGCCCCAAGAGAGACGGAGAAGCTCTGTCAGCGGCGTTGGTGCCGGTGCAAGTAGCAGTATCCACAAGTTGATCCTGATCGACCGGATGCAGGACCCGCTGTCGATGCTGCTCACGCCCATGACGTACGAAGGACTGCTCGACGCGCTTCTCAATGTGAACCATGGCGTGATCAGCTACGCCGCCGAGAAGAGCGACGACGCTGAACCGAGAGCTAGCGGTGCATCGACGAATCCGACAACACCACCAACAACTCAGAAGACCGTCATCCTCAACCACCGCGACGAGCTCTACAGCGAGATCCGCGACGTCAACTTCAACATCCTAATCTCCCGGATGCTCGTGGACATCGCGCAGGATCTGGTCTCCCAGGCGCGGATCAACGGATCCTCGGCAGCCTCCATGGACTCCACTAGTACCAGTAGCTCAGGCAGTAGCAACAATCCCCACAGCCACCAGTCGAGTCAAGCTGCCGCTGTCGCGTTCGAGCAGGTGACTGCGCTGCTGAAGAAAGTGCCCAACCTGGTCAAGAAGAAGCAGTCGCTGGTCCACCATCTGCATCTGGTGCATCAGATCCGCGAGCTTAGCAACGAGTTCGCGCTGCGCGGGTGCGTCGAGACCGAGATGGCGATCCTGAGCGCGAGCAAGAACGAGGTCAGGGACGCCGACCGGTTCCTCGAAGAGGCGATTCTGAGGGACCCACCGCTGCAGTTCTACGACGCCATCAAGCTCTTGTGCCTCTGCTCGCTCGTGCGAGGAGGTCTGAAACAGGACAAGCTGACTTGGTACCGCAAGCAGCTCTGCCACACGTACGGCCACAGCAACGTGCTGCCGCTGCTCATCCAGCTCGAGAAGCTCGACTTGCTCTCGTCGCAGAACAAGTTCGACTTCCCGCACGCGAAGAAGAAGTTTGCGCTCATGCGCGGCGTGCTGGACGACGAAGACACGCTCGTGCCGCGCGACATCCACTTCATGTTTCCGTACACGGGCTACGCGCCGATGAGCGTGCGCCTCGTGCAGGACACGCTCGCGATCAAGTACAAGAGCTCGGCGCTCAGTGGGATCCTCCCAACCAGCAACAACAGCAACAAAGCCTCGGCGTCAACGGCTTCGATGACGTCTAACGCGTCAACGACGGCGTCGTCTACCGACTCGATGCAGAGTGCGCTCGGTAAGAGCCAGGATGGAGAAGGAAGCCCACCGATCAACGTGCTGGTGTACTACGTCGGTGGTGTGACGGTCGCGGAGCTCGCGGCGTACCGGTTCCTGAACCAGAAGCAGACGCAGTACACGTTCATGGTCGCGGCCACGTCCATCTGCAATGGCAACAGGTTGCTGCGAGCCATTTAGGTTTGACCAGTTTTGTTCATCAAACACGTCAACAAATGCAGCCATCTTTTGAATCTGTACTGATCACAGTGGCAATTAGCTTGGTCACCAAACAGAGAGAGAGTGCCTGTGGCTCCATTCCTATACAGCACTCCATGCACGATTCAATGCGCAGCGACATTCAGAGGGAACGCAGACAGGAAAGCGTCATCCTCATGCCCGACGTCACTGCCAAGCAGGAAAGACACTTTCGTCCACAGGAACCTTCACTCCGTCTCGGCGACGACCCACGGCAGCGACGCCAGGAACTTGATCTGCGCTGCGAGGTACAGCGCTGTCGTGGTCGTGATCGTCGTATCGGACTTCTTGAAGCCGTCGGGAAACTTCTCGTGCACGAGGAACGAGCGCGCGTCCTCCACAGAGATGGTCTCGCTCTCGTAGTCGCCCATCGCCAGCAGGAACGCTGCGGCTTCAGCGTACGTGGTGGCTTGGAGCTTCAGGCTGAGACTGTACTGTGGGTCGTTCTTCTTGCACTCTCTCTCGCGGTCTGCGCGGTGGTGCGCGAGGACGCGCTTCGTGAGCAGCTGGTCCTTGCCGGCGAGGGCGAACAGCTCGTCCGCGAGCGTCGTGTTCACGAGCGATGGGTCTCGTCCAAAGTACGCGTCGTCGTGCACCAGCGACGCGTCGTGCTCGAGAAAGTTGTGCTTGCCGAGGTCTGCGAGCGAGAACACCGGCAGCAGCGGCGACGTGAGCCTATCGACGAGCGACGGGTGCAGGTTGAACACCTCAATGAGCACGCTCTTGACGAGCTCCACGCTGACGTTCTTGCCGTCGCGCGGGAGGTAGCCGTGGTTCGCGAGCGTGTTGAGGCACGGACACGGCGCGCGGTGGTACTTGCGCGTGCTGTCCGGGAACCCGCCGGTCTCCTCGCGTGGCGGACGAAAGTACGCGTGATCGGCAGTTCCGTCGTCTTTGGCAGCGGTGAAGAGAGCGCTGCTGTACGCGAGCGGATGCATGTGCAGACTGCGCGCCTCGACTTGACGCACCAGCTGTTGAGGGAGAAGAGAGGCGCACGCGAGGGCGGCGAAGGTGGCGAGCAAGAGCGTGCGTGGAGTGGGGGTCATGGCGCTGCGCGGTCGATCAGACAGTTGGTTGACTGGATCGGCTTCAACTTTGGATATGATGAAGATCAACGGAATCGTAAATGCGCTGATGTTGTCAGTGTTGAAAACAGGGACTGGTCGCCGATTTTGGAGAAGGAATCTGCCTCGGATCAAGTTAGAGAGGCTATTCTAAAGTACGACTGTTTGCTGCGTTGGTAGCCTGCGCTTGTTCTGCATTGATGTCCGTTTATAAGGGCTATCAACTGTCAGATGCAGCACAGATTTTAAATTATGCGCGTGTGTGTTCTTTTTATTGGCGACTGTAGTATGTGGAAGTAGGAGTTATACATAAATAGCCGGACTTGGGATGCGCGAGTGGTGGTCATCTACAGCCATTCCGGGTTCGATCTATTCTGCGCAAGCTTGTTTGTTTGCTCACTTGCTTCGAAGAATGCTGCTGACACTAAAAGTCTTGGGTGAAGTGTCAAAAGTTCCAAATCTCGAGAGAACGTTGGACACTTCAACCTTGATACTTCACGATGTTTGTACCAATCCCCCGGGCTACACCCAAACGGGTCATCGAAGCTAACACAGCTCAGTAGATGAGAGTCTTTGCCAAATCCACTGATTTCTGTTCATTTTCGACGCGCTTGTCTGACTGACTCATTGACACGCATCCCTTCTTTGTCCATTTCGAAGCACACCTGCTTGTCCATTCTGCTTCTTCATCATCTCTCTCTCTCTCTCTTGCTGACCCATCCAGCCATCATTCAAGAAGTCGCACTCCCAGCAGCAGCAAGGCGCGCTCGCACTGCTCAATCTCAATCGCCAACAAGCAGGAATGGACAAGCTCGAGGCTTCGCCGTGGGTGGTCGCGTCGGTCGCGATCGTGGGCGGCGCACTCGCGTGGGTCCTGCTGCCGGACGCCAAGCAGCGCGCGATCCGCCACCTCCCCGCACCAGCGTCCACGCTTCCCATTGTGGGCAACTCGCTCGACCTGATCAAGTACCAGCACCACCGCGTGCACGACTGGATCGCCGAGCAGTGTCTGGTGCATGAGGGGAAGTCCTGGCGACTGCAGATCGCGTACATGCTGAGCAAGTGCAAGCTCAAGACGGTGCGTGACCCAGAGGAAGTGGTGCGCATGTGAAGGTTGGAAATGAGGAAGTGCTGGAGCACTAAGACTGTTGCGTCCGATCTGTTTGATTTCCACTCAAAAGATCCAAATCTTCCATTTCCAGCCAATCATAGTCCTCAACTCTTTTTCAGCCAATCACACTCCTGTCATAATAAAACGGAAAAGTGTACCCAAACGTGCAGCCTATCCAACTAGCTTCTCAACACTAATCTTCTTCCTTCATGATCGATGCCAGTTCTCATTTCTCCACATCAGCTGCAACAACAAGACCAAGAAGGACACACCTGTCTGTATCATCGTGGTTCGCACGACAAGCATATGGAGCCAACAACGTCGGCTGTTTCATGGACGCTGCTGCTGTGCTTGTGCGCGGTCGCCGCCGTGTACCTGCTCACGCCGAGCGCCGGCCAGCGCGCGCTGCAGAAGCTGCCCGTGCCAGCGTCGACGCTGCCGCTGCTCGGCAACACGCTGGATCTGATGAAGTACCAGCTGCCGCGTCTGCACGACTGGATCACTGAGCAGTGTTTGCTGCACGGCGGCAAGTCGTGGCTGCTGCAGGCGGTCGGCGCGCCGCCGCTCGTGGTGCTGAGCTCGGTCGAGACGTTCGAGGACGTGCTCAAGACCCAGTTCGAGGTCTTTGACAAGGGCGAGCGCATGCGGCTGATCTTCGAGGACGTGTTCGGCGCCGGCATCTTCGCGGTCGACGGCGAGGAGTGGAGCTTCCAGCGCAAGAAGCTCGTCCACCTGTTCACGATGCGCTCGTTCCACAACACGATCACTACGAGCATGCACAAGTACATTCGCGTCATGGGCGGTGTGCTGGAGAGAGCAGCGACCACGCACGAGCCGCTGGATTTCGGGGACGCGTGCCATCGCATGGCGTTCGACGTGTTTGCCGAAATCGGCTTTGGGCTCCAGAAGAACACACTCGCGACCGGCGAGGGCAACTCGTTCATTGATTCGCTCAACACTGTGGGCAAGATCATGGAGCGCCGCTTCCACCAGCCGGACTTTCTCTGGCAGCTCAAGCGCTTTCTGCGCATCGGCGCCGAGAAGGAGCTGCTTGAAGCGGCCGAAGCGCTCAACAACGAAGTGTACGCGATCATCTACGAGAACTTGCGCCGCAAGAACGACCCAAAGTACAAGCCGAATCAGCAGGAGACGCACGAGATGAAGGACGTTGTGTCGCTCTTCCTGGACGAGTTTGACCGAGAGCGAGCGACAGACGCAGCGTCCTCCACGAGCACTACTGGTTCGAAGAAGGAGGTCACTTCTTCTTCGTTGTCGAGTCCTCCTGGACAGAGAGTGGACATTAAGTTCCTGCGCGATGTCGGGATCGCGGTCATCGCTGCTGGAAAAGACACCACGGCGATGACGCTCATGTGGGTTGTGATCACGCTCAACCGCTACCCTCACGCTTTGCCCAAGATCCGCGACGAGCTGAAGACCAAGCTCCCAAAGCTCTTCACGGACAGAGACTACGTGCCGTCGTTTGAGGACGTCGAGCAGCTGCTGTACCTGGAAGCCGTGGTGCGCGAAACGCTGCGCCTGAACCCGCTCATCCCGCTGAACGCCAAGGAGGCGAACGCCGACACGACGCTCAGCGACGGCACGCTGATCAAGAAAGGCACGCGAGTGTACATCCCATCGTACGCGCTCGCGAGGATGCCCAGTGTGTGGGGTCCGGACGCCGCCGAGTTCAAGCCCGAGCGCTGGCTTGAGATCGATGCGCTCACGGGCAAACAGAAGCTCATCCAGGTGTCTGCGTTCAAGTTCGTGGCCTTCCACGCGGGTCCGCGCATTTGTCTGGGCATGCGCTTTGCGCTCTTCGAGCTCAAGGCGTCGCTCGCATACATGCTGAGCAAGTACGAGTTCACGACTGTGAAGAAGGCCGAGGACTATACGTACGAGATCTCATCGGGGCTCGCTGTGAAAGGACCCGTGATTGTCAACGTCACACGAGCACCGACAGCGACGTAGTGATGGAATGGAGAGAGAGAGAAGAAGTGTGTTTGTAAATGGCTACATTTTGGGCAAGAAGCGCGTTAAGCACACACTGGCGAGTGTGTCAGTGCACGAGAATGGATTTGATTTATGAACTCCATGAGGTGCTTGAGCTCGACGGGTGTCCCACTATCCGCAGCCTCGCCGACAATGTCACACACTAAACCTCCAGCGTTGACGATCACTTCGCTCATCGTATCGCGGAGCATGTTCATCGTGAAGAGATTGCTCGCCAC
>JAASFO010000153.1:0-35357 GCA_023333815.1 Globisporangium recalcitrans
CGAAACAAGTCACCTCCTGACACAATCGAAACATTGTCTGGCTAACCTCGTGTAATAGGCTAGTACTATAAAGAGTGCATTGGATATGGTGGATTGTAAATGAGATAGAATAGGAAGGTCGGATCAGCAGGAAAACGGAGGATCACGAAGCAACTTCTTGACGATCCGCGCGCGCTCATTGGCTAAAAAGGAGTGCTTGCTGAAAAGAAAGGGCAACAGGGTACTTTTCTGAAGAAAAGAAGTAGCCAGCTGCGGTATTTAGCGGAATAATGCATCCAGTCATCATCAAATCAGCACAAACAATGCTGCTGCTTTTTGTCTTCACTTGTGATGCCGTCTCTAGCTGGTGTGCAGATGGCAGAGCAGCTCGCGAGTCAATCGATTGGCATCTTCGACTCGTTTGATGGTGGTGTGGAAGAGCACAGCAAACGACAACTGTCGTTGTCGGACCGTCACCCTTCGATTAATTTCGTTTGATCGGACAGTGAGTTAAAAGTGATGCGGACTTGCATGTGACAGATCCATGAAAGAGGTTCAGGATAAGCGATCGGCAAAGCAGAGATTGCAAAATGCGTATTTAGGACTTCGTGAGAGTCTCTCCAACGCACCTCGATCTTTGTTGACGAGCGAGAATTCTTGGTCACCACTCACGCTCATGCAGCATCATCGCAAAAGCACTGAGGTGAACTTGAGTTCAGCTCCACTGACGGCTGCGTGACATTTGATGTTGCACTGTACGCCGCTCGCGCATTTGCTCTCGTTGGCTCGAAATGCAAACTCCCGATGCATGCTGCCGTGTGTACATTTGACATTGTCTCCGTTTGTATCTGTTGCTCCGTCTCACAACTGCAGAGGACTGTGAGTCATCAGCAGAACGTGAGTCAGCGATCTTCATTCGCACGATGACAAGCCACTATTTCTCGAAGAATGGATGGGCGGCCAGGAAGCAATGAGACTTTGCCCATGCTCTTCAACTTGCGTGCACGCACCACACGTTATCAAATGCGTCGCTATCCAGGAGTTCGCTTTCTGCACACACTCACATCCTGCTGTCATCATGCATTGAAGCAGAGAGTCGGTGGCTACACTACGAAATACAAATGGGAAAAGAGGATATGGAAGACTGGGATAGTCCGGAGAGTCAAGCGGTGAGTGCTTCGTGCATATTGGAGGTGCTGCTGGCAGATATGGCTGTCTCCCTCACTCTTGATCCGCTTGACAAGAAAGCGCTGTACCCGTTTTTGCCGACTTTTGTGCTTTCAAATGCTGCCTCTTTTGGCATGCAATGGACCTATAGTAGTTGCGGGTACAGTATAGCCTCTTCATCTGCCAATTGCCAACAATCAAGCAATGCTGCAGCGAGTGGTGCGCCACCAGCGTCCCTGCTGCGTCTGGCGCGCGCGTCCGCCTGCGTCTGCGCCGCCAGCAACAGCACCAGCACCGGCTTCTCTACATGCGCTGCCAGTTACCGCCACCACAGCTCCGCTCTCGCACCAGCTGTGGCAGCCGATAGGCTCGTCCTCGCTGCCACAGATCCGCTGGTTCAGCGCTCCTCCGGTCAAGAAGCAGCCAGTTGTCCTGCGCGAGGAGGATCTGGAGGAGTCGTTCGTGAAGGGATCAGGTATCTTTATAAGCTACGAGTAGCTCTTCGCGCGGACCAAACGCGCATCATCAAACTAAGGCGCTCTTTGCTCGTCGTTTGCTGCAGGCAAGGGCGGGCAGAAGATCAACAAGGTGCGCAACTGCGTGCTGCTCAAACACACGCCCACGGGGCTGCACGTGCGCTGCCAGAAGACGCGGTCGCTCGACGACAACCGCCGCGTCGCGCGCAAGCTGCTGATCCTGAAGCTCGACGACCATCTCAACGGCGAGCTCAGCGCGCGCAACGTCAAGTTCAACAAGCTGCGCAAGCGCAAGGCGAACAAGAAAGCCAAGTCCAGCAAGAAGTACAGCAGCGCGGCGGCGGCAGCAGCAGACGAGGGAGAGAGTGAAGACGATGGCGAAGACGATGACGAGGATAGCGATGATGGCTATGAAGATGACGAAGACGACGATGACTTGGATGTCGATGTTGAGGAGCACAAGTTGAAGTCCAAGAAGAAGCTCGAGTGAGTGAGTTTTTGAGCATGCACCTGTGCCTCTTTCGTTGTGGCCTCATTTGGCAGAGCATCTATTTGTCAGCACCGCAGCATTATTCAATTGTGCCATCAGAATGCTAATGGATCATACCCGCCGCTTGACGACGACCCGCTACCACAGGAGCTGCCATGAGACAAAGAGCTCTTTTTGCTTGGCGCGAGTGACGACCCCACGAGGTTCGATTTGCTGCTACCGGAAGCGTCACTACTGCTGCTGCGGGAACCTTCAGGGGGTAGATGGAATTTCTCGATCTTGAGCTTCCGTCTCTCACGCTTCACGCCGTACTTCATGGCGTCGACCGAGTGGCACGCAAGCGAGTGCACGCGCGCCAGCTTGCGGATGTCCATGAGTCCGTGGAACTCGCTGAGCTCGACCGGGAGCATGTCGTTCTCGCCCATGAACGACTTAAACTCGAGCACGTAGTCGCAGTGATGGCGAATCTCGTTGTCAAACTCGACTGGGAAAGTGTAGAGCGATCCGCTGAGCACACACACGACCGGCTGAGAGCTCACGAGTGCGCGCAGCTTGCGCACAAACGCAAAGAGCGCGGTCGTGTGAGCCGCGTCAGCAACACCAAACAGAGGCGACCCGAGTTCACGCATCGAAATGCGTAGCACTTGGGTGGTTCGGGCTTTGATCTCGGCTTCGATTCTCTGCAGCAGCTGGTCGTAAATCGCTTGTGGCGATGGGGTCTCGAGTGAAAATGCTGCATCCAACGTGTCAACCAGTACAGGCGGGTTTGCGTCGAGCAGCTCGCGGTGGATGGGTCTGGAAAGGTCGAAGCTGTGGCAAAAGCGCTGTTGGTGTTGCTGCTGCTGCGTTCCATCCGACGACGAGAGGTATTTGCCGTACTGCCATGCGATCGTGAGCTGGCCGTCTTGCTCTTCTGCTTGGCCACCCTCGTTCTCCCCCTGCTGCTGCTGCCTTTTGCTCACATCCAGCGACGCGAGCTGCTGCTTCACCTGCTTCTGCGCAAGACTGAGCTCGAGCGGTAGCTGGTGCTGCGCAAACCCGGCAGCGTCCTGCGCGATGAGCATCGCGCACTGGCCAGACACGACACCCTCGCCCGCAAAGTAGCGGTGCACATCGTCCACGAGCGCGACAGACGCAGCGCCGGCGTCATTGCGAGGCGTCTCGAGCAGCACGAGCGTGCCCAGCAGCAGCCCGCCGCCGAGGATCGTGTCCAGCTGCGCGAGTCCCGACGAGAGCAGCGTCTGGCCGTTCAGAAACGGCTTGGTGCCGCTCAGCTGGCGGCGTGGTGCTGCTGCTGGGCACGCGCTGGGAGTCGCGCGTGTGGCGCCTGGAGCGACTGGGGCTCCCGGGGAAGCTGCGACTCCGGCGACACCGAGAGAAGCTGGTGGCGTCTTGCGGCGGAAGCTCGACATGCCTGCTGGTTTGTTGGTATTGATGCCTTCAGATGCAAAATGGCTGATCCAGTCAGCCAGTCGAGGTTCCAATCCTATCGAACAGAATATTGTCAGATCCTCATCGAGACTTCAAGTAATTTTGGAACGCGAAACGTACCACCAGTTGAACCTTTCACATAGAATAGCATGGTGTTGCAGATTCTGCATCCCACACACTTTCATGCTCACTCGCTCACTCGCATCCCACACGAATCAATAGGCAAACTCGAAAAGGCAGCTCTCTCTCTCTCTTTCTCTTTCTGTCAAGCTAAAAACACAGACAACTCTAACACGCGCACCATCATCTCACCTCATCCTCTCTCTGCGGGTATGTCTATCTATCGATCCTCCCCTCTACGCGACCTCCATGGCGTTGCTGCCATCGCTCGGCGCCTTCGCCTTCGCATCCGCAGCAGCTTCGTCAACCGCGGCCGCCTGGTCCGCCTGGTCCGCCTGGTCCTTCGCGGCGGCGGTCGTCATGGAAGAGCGCGTCTTGCGCAAGTTCTTCTTCATCTTGTCGAACATGCGCTGATCCGCGCGCGAGACCGACGGGAACACGGTCTCGAACGCGCAGTTGAAGTGGCGCTTCTGGATCGACAGCTCAGTCGCTGTCGTCAGATCGGTCTCTCGCAGCGCCGCAATGCCGGCTTCACGCACGAGCGCACTCAGGTCTGCGCCGCTGAAGCCCTCGCAGCGAGGGTCGTGCGCGATCTCCGCGAGCGTGACCGACGGGTCGATGCGCGATTTCTTTGTGAGCGTCGTCAAGATCGCCTGGCGTTCGCTCGCGAGCGGCAGACTCACGTACAGGAGCTTGTCCAGCCGACCTGGACGCAGCATCGCAGGGTCGATGATGTCCGGGCGGTTCGTCGCCGCGATGACGAACACATTGCGGCGCGAGTCGAGACCGTCCATCTCAGTCAGCAACTGGTTCACGACACGCTCACTGACTCCGTTGCCGCCCTCTGAGCCTGCGCCGCCCGAACGGCGAGGCGCCAGCGCATCGAGCTCATCGAAGAACACGACGCATGGAGACGACGCGCGCGCACGCTGGAACACTTGCCGCACTGCACGCTCCGACTCGCCCACGTACTTGTCGAGAAGCTCGGGTCCCTTGATGCTGATGAAGTTGGCGCCACTCTCGCTCGCGATCGCCTTTGCCAGCAGCGTCTTGCCGCAACCAGGAGGACCGTAGAGCAGCACGCCCGCCGGCATCTTGAGTCCGAGCGCCTCGAAGCGCTCTGGATTCTGGATCGGATGCAAGATCGAGAGCACGAGCTCGTCGCGCACCGAGGCGAGTGCGCCAATGTCCGCCCACGTGACGTCAGGGATCGTCGCGAAACCCTCACGCTTGGAGCTCGGCTGCACTTTCGAGACCGCGGCGAGGAAGTCCTCCATCGTGATGCTCAGCGGCGCCAGCTGCGATGGCGTGAACGGCGTGACCTTGGAGCGAATGCCGTCTGCTGCAGCGGACGCAGCGGTGATCGCGTCCTCCTGCTTCTGCTTGTCCTGCTTCTCTTGCTCTTGCTCGTTCAACACTGGAGCTTCAGTCGCAGCGGCTTCAGAAGCCTCCGCCTCGATCACCAGTGGAGTTGAAGCTGCCGTGTTTGGCTTGGCGAGCATCGTCGAGAAGATGCGGTTGACAGCGATAACCGCGGCTTCTTTCGTCAGCGACACGAGATCTGCGCCGACGAAGCCCGGCGTCTTTTTCGCGATCGACCGAAAGTCGAACGACCCATCGAGGCGCATCTTCTGCGACAGCACCTGCAGGATCCGCTCGCGCGCGTCTTCATCTGGAATCCCGAGACAGATCTCGCGGTCAAAGCGACCAGCGCGACGCAGCGCCGAGTCGAGCGCGTCTGGTCGATTCGTGGCGCCGATGATCAGAACCGGCTTGCCGCCAGTGTTCTCCAAGTTGAGCGAGTCGGTCGACGTGAGCAACTGGGCGACGATACGCTTTTCCATGCCTCGCTGAGAGGTCTCACGCTTTGGAGTGATCGCGTCGATCTCGTCAATGAAGATGATCGACGGCGCGTTCGCCACGGCTTCTTCAAAGAGCTCTCGGAGCTTCTGCTCGGATTCGCCCGACATGCCCGACACGATTTCAGGAGCTGAGATTTTCAGAAAGCAGGCGCCAGACTCGCCCGCGATGGCGTTCGCGAGCATGCTCTTCCCGGTTCCTGGCGGTCCGTGCAGCAAGATACCGCGAGGTGGCTCGACACCCAAGTGCGCGTACACCTCTGGGTGTGTGAGCGGGTACTCGATGAGCTCTTTCACTTCCTGCAGGATCGCCTGGATGCCGCCAAAGTCCGAGTACCGCGTGTTCGGTCGAGACACCACAAAGCCGTTGCCTTCGCCGTCCCCAGAAGGCGACGCCTTCGATTCGCCGTCCGCGCGCTCTCTGCTGCTCTTGCCAGAACTCGATTTGCCCTCACTGCGCTGGCGCACTTTTGCCTTCTTCGCCGGTTTCTCACCCACACAACCACCGTTTGCTGCATCTCCAGCAGAAGCACTGCCAGCCGAAGCAGGCGGCTTGACGTTGTTCTCGTAGTTCTGGCGAATCGAGTTGTTGAGCGAGTTGGACGGCGTCAGCGCGGCTTGCTTCTCAAACTCGACCGCCATGCGCTCGTCTTCATCAGAGGACTCGGAGCGCGCACGCTTCGCGCTGCACATTCACATCCGCATACAAGAGACTGACAGTCAGCATCCACTGCACGAAAAGAACAAGAGCAAGCACAGCAAGCACAGCAAGCAGCACACTGCAGTGCACGCACGTGACGTCTGAAGAGCTACCCTGTGCTTTCTTGAGCACTTTGGCGACCACGCGCTTGAGCGCTCCCTGCGGCTTGCGCTGATACTCGCCGTAGGTGTCGCGCAGGTGGGTCGTGACCGTGTCCTCGGACGGCTTCACGCCCTTCTCCTCGCACTCGCGCAGGAACTGCCGCACGTGGAAGCTCACTTTCGCCTCCATCCGCTCACGCTTTTCTTGTGTGTCGTTTGAAATGACAGCCAACCAGATTGAGAATGCGCTCTCTCCAAAGTACGATGCTCACATGTGGTGTGGGCCACATCGCACACTCTCTATTGTGCAAACACTCTTCAAATCAAAAGAGCGAGTTTGGGAATGTGGAACTTGCTCTAGTATGAAACCTGCAAAATGATATTGCGAGCGAAATGCTTTAGAGGCAGCTTCTGAATCCTGTCCAACTGTATCCCGCTCAACCCGATCATCGTCCTCGCATCGAGTTTTGAAGGAAAGCGTTCCCTTTTCATCAACTGATTTTGCGTGGTGGAGGTCATTGCGAGTCTGCGCTTCATTTATTCCTCAAGTGTTCGCCTGCCGAAAAAGCGCGAAAGCAAAGCGACCAGCGCGTGATTCCAAGGAGCGGCTGTCGAAAAGCCCCCTCCGCGTCTGCTCCCTCTCCTTCCGCGCCTCTTTCCCCGCGACGCTCGTGTCCCCCGCCTCCCGCGCTCGCTCCTCCTGCTTCCCGCGTTGCAATCCGGCAGCTACCGCCCGCGCAATCTTCCTCTAACTGCAGTCAAGGACAAGCATCATCACAATGGGCAAGATCATCGACTCGATCCTCTCGACGTACCAGTCGCAGGACTCGGCGCGGCCGACGATCTCGTTCGAGTTCTTCCCGGCCAAGACCCACGACGGCGTGTTCAACCTGCTCAACCGCGTGGAGGAGATGGGCTTCTCGCTGCAGCCGACGTTCGTGACGCTCACGTGGCGCTCGGCGTTCAAGGATGAGAAGCTCTGGCTGCGCATCGGCGCGCACATCCAGAAGGAGTTCCAGTTGGACGTGCTGCTGCACCTCACGTGCCACCTGCCGAGGGAGCAGCTCAAGGAGATCCTCAACAACGCGCGCGCCGCGGGCATCCGCAACATCCTCGCGCTGCGCGGCGACCCGCCGATCGGCGCCGAGCGCTGGAAGCCGATCCCGAACGGACTCAACAACGCCGTGGACCTCATCAAGCTCATCCGCGAGGAGCACGGCGACTACTTCTGCATCGCGTGCGCCGGGTACGCGGAGGTGCACACCGAGTCGTGGAACCACCCGGAGCTGCCGCCGTCGAACGAGTCGCGCCTGCTCGACCTCGAGCGCCTCAAGATGAAGCAGGACGCCGGTGCGGACTTCATCATCACGCAGTTCTTCTTCGACGTGGACATCATGCTGCAGTGGGTCAAGGACTGTCGCGAGAACGGCATCTCGATCCCGATCCTCCCCGGGTACCTCCCGATCCAGAACTACAACTCGTTCTGCAAGTTCACGAACTGGTGCAAGACCAAAGTGCCGCTCCAGGTGCAGCAGGACCTCGAGCGCATCAAGAACGACGACGCCGCCGTGCGCCGCTACGGCGCGGAGCTGGCGATCCAGACGTGCAAGAAGCTCATGAACGCCGGCATCAAGTCGCTGCACTTCTACACGATGAACCTCGCGTCGACCGTCACGCAAGTGCTCGACGGCCTCGACCTGATCCCGACGCGCCACCAGCGCGACCTTCCCTGGCAGTCGACGCTGCGCCGCACTGGTAGCGGCAGCAGCAGCGGCAACGGCGAGCAGGTGCGTCCGATTTTCTGGTCGAACCGCCAGTCGAGCTACATCGCGCGCACGTCCGAGTGGGACGACTTCCCGAACGGCCGCTGGGGCGACCGCACGAGTCCCGCGTACGGCGAGCTCTCGGAGTACTACCTGGCGTTCAAGCGTCCGAAGGCGAACCGCAAGGATCTGTGGGGCACGCCGCAGAGCCAGGAGGACGTCTGGCAGGTGTTTGTCAAGTTCGTCGAGGGCAGCGTGAAGCAGCTGCCGTGGTGCGAGCAGGGGCTGTCGCTCGAGAGCTCCATGATCCGCGAGAACCTCACGTGGATCAACTCGCACGGCTTTTTGACGATCAACAGCCAGCCGCGCGTGAACGGCGCGCCGTCGTCGGACCCGTCGTTCGGCTGGGGGGGCGACGACGGCTTCGTGTTCCAGAAGGCGTACGTGGAGTTCTTCGCGTCGCCGCGTCTGCTGCAGAAGCTGCTGGCTGTGGTGAAGGAGTACCCGCAGCTGTCGTTCCACGCGCTCAACAGCAAGGGCGAGGAGCACCGCAACACGCCGCTGCACAGCGTGACGGCAGTCACGTGGGGCGTGTTCCCCGGCCAGGAGATCATCCAGCCCACGGTCGTGGACTCGGACAGCTTTGCGGCTTGGAAGGACGAGGCGTTCGAGCTGTGGAAGGTCCAGTGGGCGTCGGCGTACGAGAAGGATGCGCCAAAGTCCTACGAGGTCATCCAGGAGATCTACGACTCGTACTTCCTCGTCAACATTGTGGACAACGACTACGCCAGCGGTGCGTACACAGTTGCTGTTATGCTTTCGAGTTGCTATTGGGTATTGTGTGAAGACTGACTGGACTTGTGTGTGTTCCTACAGACGACTCGGACATCTTCAGCATCTTCACGCGCATCATCACGGACGACATGAGCAAGGGCGACCTGCGCACGCGCGTGATCGAGCTCGAAGCCAAGAACGAGAAGCTGCACGAGACGCTCGCCAACATCCGCTCGATCCAGGAGGAGACCGCCAAGGACCTGAGCGACACGCACCGCGCGCTCGCCCGCCAGCGCGAGGAGAACCAGCTGCTCAAGATGCAGATGCGCCAGCTGCAGGCGCAGATGGCCTTCACCACGCTCTAGACACCATTCGGAACTACCGAATGGGCACCACGAGTCTGGAAAGCTAAGGAATCAACAAGCAACAGTTTGCACTGGCAATGAATGGATGAATGAAGCATGAAGAACAGTGGTCGTTGGCACATGGCAGTTTTTGGTAGTACAACAATGCAGCAGCAATCAATCAATCCAACAACGCACTCTCTCTTCGGACCTCACCGTCCAGCTCACAAACCCACAGCTAATCTGCTTGTGTACGTACGTTGCATTTATTCGTCGGCGGCCTTGGTCTCCTCCAGGTGCTTGAACATGGCGATGGCCTCCTCGACCGTCTTCGTGCCGTGCACCTTGTTGTCGCGCGTGCGGATGTTGACCGACTTGGTCTCCTTCTCGGCGGCGCCGACCACGAGGATGAAGTTGTAGTGCGCCATCTGGCCCTCACGGATCTTCTTGTTGAGCGTCTTGCCCGAGTCCTCAATGTCCACGTCGAAGCCCGCGCGGAAGAGCTGGTCCTTGACCTCGTAGCCGTAGTCCACGAACGCCGCGCCGACCGTCACGATCAGGATCTGGCGCGGAGACAGCCAGAACGGGAACTTGCCGGCGAAGTGCTCCACGAGCACGGCGATGAAGCGCTCGAGCGAGCCGTAGATCGCGCGGTGGATGATCACCGGACGCTTGTAGCCCTCCTTCTCGTCGTCCGAGCGGTACTTGAGGTTGAAGCGGATCGGCAGTTGGAAGTCCAGCTGCACCGTCGCGCACTGGTGCTGGCGCTTGAGCGCGTCCGTGATCATGATGTCGATCTTTGGACCGTAGAACGCGCCGTCACCTGGGTTCTCGCGCCAGTTGCCCTTGCCGATGAACTCGTCCAGCGCCTCCGCCAGCTGCGCCTCGGCCTGGTTCCACTGCTCGATCTCGCCCATGGCCTTCGCTGGCCGGGTCGACAGCTCCAAGTTGAACTTGATGTCCAGGATGTCGTACACGTACTTCATGAACGTCAAGAAGTCCACGATCTCCTTCTTGATCTGGTCCTCGCGGCAGAAAATGTGCGCATCGTCCTGCTGGAAGCGACGCACGCGGGTCAAACCCGTGAGCGCGCCGCTGAGCTCGTTACGGTGCAGCACACCGCAGTCGGCGTACCGGATCGGCAGCTCACGGTACGAGCGCAGACTGTGGTCGAACAGAAGACAGTGCGACGGGCAGTTCATCGGCTTGAGCGCAAACTCCTGGCCTTCGACATCGAACACAAACATGTTCTCCTTGTAGTGCTGCGCGTGGCCCGAGATGTTCCAGAGCTCCATGTTGAACACGTTCGGCGTGATCACCTCCGTGTAGCCGCGCTGGCGGTACTGCTCGCGGATGAACTTGAGCAGCTTGAAGTAGATCGCCGCGCCGTGCGGCAACCAGAACCCACTGCCCGGACTGAGCTGGTGGAAGAAGAAGAGCTCTTCGCTGAGACCGAGCTTTCGGTGGTCGCGCTTCGCGGCTTCTTCCTGGAAGTGCTTCCACTCCTTCATCTGGTTCTTGTCCGGGAACGAAATGCCGTACACGCGCTGCAGACTGTCGTTCGTGGTCTTGCCGAGCCAGTACGTGCTCGACGTACGCGTGACCGCAAAAGCCTTGATCTTGCCCGTGTGTGGCACGTGAGGACCACGGCAGAGATCGATCAGCGGACCGCAGCGGTATGCCGTGGTCTTGCCGCCGTCCGGGATCTTCGTCGAGATGATCTGCGTCTTGAACACGTTGTCCGCGAACATCTCGAGCGCCTCCTCCTTGGTGAGCACGATGCGCTCGAATTTCTGCTTGTCCTTGACGACCTTGAGGCACGCCTTCTCGATCACGCTCAGCTCGCTCTCTGGCACGGTTCTGTTGTGGTCATAATCACAGCATGAATGAATGAAGTTAGTCCAGACAGGTCGTGGAAGCAATTTGATAACAAAATGTCACTGCAGCAAGCAATACGCACTCTTTGCCCATGTACGAGTCGTAGTAGAACCCGCCCTCGACTGGTGGTCCGATCGTGAGGTGGCACCCCTTGAGGTTCTCGAGACTCTCGCCCAAAATGTGGGCACTCGAGTGCCAGAACACCATCTTCCCCTCGCGGTCGTCGAACTTGAGCAGCTCGAGCTTGCAGTCGCCGATCAGCGGGCGGAAGACGTCCCAGAGCTCGGCGTTCGACGAGCCGCCGCAGCAGCTGTCGCCCTCGCCCTCGTGCGCCTCGTTGCCGTCGATATCAGCAGCCGCGACGCTGAACGGGTCTTCCGGGGTGCCGCGGTACGTCACCTACCGTAGCAGAATCACAGTAGCGCAATACGCAGAACACTAACATGAGTACAAGTGCACCATTCACACACATACAGATAGACAGGAAAGCTGCATACCTTTGCGACGACGACCTGGTCCGCGAGCCCCTGCGAGATCGCGAGCGCGACGTCGAGCGGCGTGGTCTTCCAGGCGACGCCCTCCTTCACGGCGCCGTCCGGGAGCGTGATCTTGATCGCGGTCTCCTTGGCGGCGAGCGCAGCGATCTGCGCCTGCTGCGTGGCCATGACGCGGTCGTAGACGGCCACGCGCTTGGCGATGAACGCCGGGTTCGGCTCGAGCGTGAAGGCGCCGCCGATCTTGGCCGGCTGGTCGGTCGCGATGGTCGGCCCGCTGGCCTGCGTCAGGCGCGTCTGCACGCGCGCCGGCTCCTCCTTGGCGGCGCTCATCCTGCTGCGACTGAAGCTGACTTGACTTGTTGCGTGTGGATCGAATGTGGTTGTGTGAGGCGACTGAGGCACAAAGCAATCTCAGCACAGCCACAGACTCACTGTACGACGACAGGCAGACACGACATCCCTCCTGCTGCAACAGAAGATCCCGGTCTGACACTTGACAACGAAGACGGGGGGTCAGTTTAGATAGAGAATGAGAGTGAATGTGAGTGAGTGCCACTCACCAGTGTTGGTTTTCAGCCTATAAAGGATCATTTGAGGGTGTTGGAGGGTTTTCATTGGCTGAAAGCAGGTTTGTTGCTGATAGCAAGTCCAGCTTGAATCTCAGCCAAATCTGACTCCACAATAAGTCCAGTCGATTGGTAGAAATGCATCTGGTACATTTGCTGACAATGCTGATATCCAAGTCAGCATCATTGAATCATCCTGCAAGAACCTTCTCCATGATGCGTTCGTCCTTATCGACAATGAACGCTTGCTCACTGGCAGTCATAATTGGAGCAAGGCGGCGGGAGATGGCACCACGAAAGTATCATCATCACAGACAGCGCGGAGCTGATCCCGACGTATGGGCGAGAGTTTGCGAGACCTTTCCCCCACTAGATACAACTATCACAGTCGTATCACCATTCGCACACTTGGTGTTGGTTCACTCGCAGAATGTTCTCCTGGTAGGTTAGCAGTGCTTTGAGGTTGTCTTTTCAGCATGATGTTGTTCTTTCGAGTGTTTGTACCCACTCGCCAGTGCTTCCAGTTGTTTGTGCGCACTGCACAGTTGCAGAAGTCGACCGCAATAATGAGAGCGAATCCGAGGACCCACTTGCTTCACAGGACAAACAGCACACTCCTTGTGTGCAGCAAATGCTGAATCCCAAAGGCGCTGAGGCGCAGCTTTTTGCAGTGCTGAAGAGCTAGCTGCAAACAACTCCTTAGCGCTGTTTACGTGGTCCAGGTATGTGAGTCAGAAGAACACATTCCCAAACTGGTCTTGGAGCAGATCTTCCAGCGCATCTGTGACGTGTGGCGACAACAAAGACATCAATGAGTTGCATGCCAGCCACAACACCACGAGACTGTCAGAATGCCACATACACACCTGAGAGATCGGCGACCGAGGGCACTTTCGTGTCAAAGAACGCGAAGAACTCGCGCTGCGTCATGTGCGACTTCTTGCCGAGCACCCAGCCGTCGTGCAGCGTCTTGACGCACGCGTCGCGGGTCTCGCCATAACCGCATTTCTGCAGCTCGCAGTGCAGAAAATTGAGCAGATCAAGCGTCTGCTGCGGCAGGTAGTTGGCCAGCAGACGCAGCGGCGGCGGGAACAAGTCGTCCTCTTTGCTCTTGATCAGGCGCGGGATCTGCCGTGCTTTGAATGTCCCGTTCGCGCGATTCAGGTACACGAACGGGTACGTCGAGGAGCTACAGAGAAAGAAACGGGATCATTTGACGGTCCGGTTAGGTGGGTACACTTTGTGAACAGTAATGTGTGGAGGAGATAAGTAAATCGTACCTGGATCCACGTGAGCTCTGGCTCAGAATCAGCTTTGCCAGTTCGTGAAACTTGAGTCGGTCCATCGTGTCTTCAATGCAGCCGAGCGTGCTGAGAACCAGCGAGGCGTCCTCCTTGCTTGCTTTGACCAGAATGACCATCGAGAGGTCGGATTCGTGCCAGAGGACAGCATAGCGACCTTCTTGTGGCTGCTGCTGCTTACTCTCTGGTGCACGCTGGCTGTCGCCGTCGCTCGTACTCCCGACACCACTTTGCTCCGAGAAAATGCGCGGCATCCAAATGAAATCCACCGCTTCGCTCTCGGAAAACTTGCCTCGTCCGCGCGATTTGATTGGGAGCTCAAAGGTCTTCGCAAAGTAGCCGTTCTTCATGAGCAAGCCCGTGTTGCGGTACGAGACCGACTTGATGCGGGCTTTCAGCGCGCTTTTCGACAATGTGTGCACAGTAGACGGATCTCCTCCACCTTCGCTTGGGCTGTGCGCTTTGCTACTGTTGCTGCTGCTGCTGTGAGGGTTCCCGTTTGCGTCTGTGACGACAGCAGCCAGTGGAGACGCGGTCTGCTTGTGCAGCGATCGCACCGCCTTTCTCGGGTGGCGACGCGCGTGGTTCACGATTGTGCACTCGGCGTACGAGGACTTGCTGCTCCAGATCGGCAGGAACGTGTCGCGGTACTTCTCCGCCATCCAAATCTGCTGCCGTCCACTGTTTGTCTTCTGCGAGAGTTCGCCGCTGGCGGTAAGCTCCACTTCCATGCCGTTCTCTTCGCGGAGACGCAGGAAGCGGTACAAAAGCTGCAAAGTCGACGCTTCCATGCTGCTCCAGACCAAGTTGCCCTTGAAAAAGATCGCGGACGACTCCACTTTGTCGCTCAGTTCGAGACTGAACGCGTTCAGGAACGACTGCAGCGACAGGAACGTCGGCTGGTCCACTGGGAATTGCCCCATGCCGATGAGCTCGTGGAGACTGCTTGCGTGGGACGCATCCAATGCGCGCAGCAGCGCTGGGAAGAGCTCGGCAAAGCGCTTCTCCAATTGCTTGACCGGGGACACCTCCAGCAGCTCCTCCAGCTCTACTTGAGAGCTCGCCAAGTCTTCCTCGAGGCGACTGAGCGTGTTGTCCTGGGCGGCTTCGTGGACGTGGTCGTCTGCTGACGACTGCTGCCAGGACTCGATCGCGATCCCGAGCTTCCGGATGCGCTTGCGCGTGGCTTGGATGGCGAAAAGCAGCTCCATGCCGTCTCGGAAGCGCTGGTTCCCGGGAGTCACAGTGTGTCGGGGAGCTGGTGCTTCTGGAAGCCGCCTCAGATTGCTAGCGTTTGTTCAAAAGAGCAGCCGAAAGCAGTATGATATATGAGTGTGTGGCTGTTCGAATGTGCATGTCAACTACACAGACAAACACGGAAGATCACACTCGCGCAATGGCTGGTACCTCTCGATGCGACCGTGGAAGAGGCAAAAGAGACCGTAGAGATCGCGCATGAGCGCCTTGTAGACGAAGCGATGCTCTTTCTGTTCAGTGAGGGACAAACAGTGTCAGGAGTGCCGAGTTTGTGTGTTGATGGCGAGTTGGTGAGTGGGTATGCGTGTGCACGTACGATCTCTGTCGATGGATGGATGCCCTAGGCACGCACAAGTGAGCAATACAAAACGACAGTAAGGGGTTATCTCTCTCTCTCTCTCTCTTGTGTGCATTGAATGAATCGGGTAACAATCGAGAGAGCTTCAAGCAGACGCGAGTCCATCCATTTGGGTACTGTACGTACGAGTGCGATGTAGACCTGCGGCTCCACCTCCTGCACAAAGAACCTGCGCTTCGACAGCGTCACGCTGACCCACTCGAGCCTCTTATGCGCATTCCCCTCCTTCGGTTGTTCAGCTGCTGTCGCGTCGCCACGCTGATCTCGGTCGCTGCGCTTGAGCATCTGCACGAACGCCAAGAGACCCTGCGCGAAGTGCAGCGTCTGTAGACACGCGCTGGCGCCACCACCGCCTCTGCCACTGCTGCTGCTGCTACTGCTTGTGGAGTACGCGTAGAGCACTCTCGCGAGCAGCTCCGGCTCGCTCGCCTGCTCGTCGTCGCAGCCGAGCGCTTCGTGCCACACCAGCAGCTCCATCTTTCCAGTTCAACAAACCTGAGAAATAAAGTGAGGATATGAGGAAGAAGAAAAATAGCGTGACGTACACTACTGTCTGAGTGAGCAAAACGATTTCCGACTTTTTCGACACAAATCTCACACACCGTGCGCAGGTTAGTGTGTACCCCATTATTTGTTGCCTTTCCTAGTTCTGAGAAATGGGGTCCACTATTAGAGCGCTCCAAGGTCGCGAAACTGCGTCGTCACTCGCATTTTCGCTATCATCTGCACTCATTATTATCACTAGAGAAAGCGCAACAGGAAAGAGAGAGAGAGAGAGAGAGCCAAGAAGCCACTCCCTTCCCTCCCTCTCTGTCCCCTCGCACGCGCGCAATGGATCTCAAGCGCAAGGACGGCGCCAAGGGCAAGGACGGCATGGACCTCAAGCGGCTCGCCAAGTTCTACGCGGCCGACCGCCCGCCGCGCAAGCGCCTGCGCACACTGCTCGAGTTCATCAAGTCGCCGCCGGGCAGCGCGGGCGAGTCCGGCAACATCGCGGTCGCGGTGCAGTCGCTGCTCTCTGGCGCGTCGAAGGACACAGGCGCGAGTGCGGTGGACCACGTGAACGCGCTGCAGGACTTTTGGTCCGACTCGGCGAACGGCGCGATGCTCTTCACGGTGCTCAACGACGTCGTGACCGAGCTCGAGACGTTCTACTCGCCGCACGAGAACGCGTTCCGCAAGCTGCGCAAGAAGCCGCTGGAGGCAGAGGACTGGAACGAAGTGTTTGAAGGGCTCGAAGTGCTCATCCGCAACAACATTGTGCTCATCCACGAGGGTTGGGACAACAACGGCTTCACGGTGCTCTTCACGAAGCTCCTGAAGCGCGACAACCACGCGCTGATCAAGAAATATGCGTTCCGATGTCTCGCTCTGTACGCGGACGCGACGCGTAACCTGCAGCAGCTCGCGACCATCTCGACGTCCCCGTTGTCTGCGAATAATGCGCACGGCGCCGCGTCGGTGATGCTCATGTCGGACGTCGACCTGGACGGCGACAACGACGACAATCACAATCCGCGCGGCACCGCAGTGCTCCCCACGGCGCCGCGACGCAAGAACATGCACCTCGATTTGCTACGAGAGAGCGTCGATTTCTCCCCGTATGGCGGCGGGAGCATCATGCTGCCGGACAAGTTTATCAACGAGGGCGTCCACGTGGAAGGCTGGATGCGACCCATGCCCACGCAAGCAGAGGAGCCGGTGGACATGCTCAAGTTCGTGATGGATCTGAGTTTGGAGCGAGAAGACCCGAAGATCCTGTCGAACCCGCGCGTGAACAACGAAGCGCGAGGGGACCGGTTCGTGTTTTGGTGCGAGCTGATCATGAAGTTTTACATGCCGCTGCTGTACCCGAAGATCTGCATCAAGCACAAGCTCAAGGATGAGAAGGACATGTTTGGGTTCTTCCACCACTGCCCCGGCAGCTTTCAGCGGGTCGTCGCGCGGTGGATCTACAAGTTGCGGTCGAAAGAGGAGTTTATGGACGTGCTCTGGTCGCGTCGCGAGTTTTCCGAAGTGGTGATGGAAACGATCCGCCAGCGGTTCGCGTACCGCGACATGGAGCTCGTGCTGGACGCGATCAAGTTCTACTCGGGCATCTGCAACGGCGCGCAGTACGCTCCAGAGGGGATGAAGAGCCAGATGAACGAGTCGTCGCGCGCGATGATCTCCCATGTCTCCCAGCTTTTCCACCCGTCGGTCATCTTGGACGACACGAAGATGCTTTTGCACAGTATCGAGTTGCTGGAGTTGATTTCGCAGCGCAAGCTCGACGACTACACGGCGACGTACCTGCGCAAGTTTGTGGTCTCGACGATCGATAACTGCGTGGTTCTGCGCGAGCCAAACAACTTGGCGGTGCTCAGCGCGATGATTTCCGTGGTGCTGCACGTGTGGATGCACGCTGCGATCGTGATGAAAGCGACTGGCGCGCAGGTCTGGATCGAGTTGACTGTCGCGATGAGACGCTGGCTGGTGAACCCGAACGACGCGAAGGTTGTCGGCGCTGAATTGGTGAACTGCTGGAAGCGCGAGTTGCGGTTCACGAGCTGCTTGCTGATGTACGTCATGGATCAAGGGCAGTCGATGCTGAAAGTGACAAGCGAAGGAGCGGTGATTCTACCTCACAGTGTCGCAGCAGGTGGTGGCGGGAGTGTGCGAGACACGAAGCTTCTGAAAGACCCGGGCGTAAAACAGGGATACATCCAGTCGTCGGCAAGCTTCCTGATGAACTCGGTGCACGATGTGAATGACGCGACGCTGCTGCTTGATCGAGTTCTGCATCTGCTCCCTCCTCCGACGGTCGCTGCTCTCCCCCCGTACTTGCATTTGAGCGTGTTCGAGGGGATGCTGCAACTCATTGAGCTGTGGATCGACTCGGCTATCTGTTCCCAGCGATCGACCCCGACAGCACTGCGCCAGATCAGTCCGTCGACGATCATTGCGCTCTTCGGTGAATGGTTCCTGCCGGCATGTGAATTGGAGAATCCGGACTACCAGAACTCTCGGTGCATTGCGATCATCATTCTTTGCAAGCTGTGCTCGGTGCGATGCGCGAACCAGGTGACCCGGAGCCATTTGACAGTGCTGGCTCGAGTGCTATTCAGAGGCATCACGTCTCCATCGGGCGTGGTCGTGTCGATCGTTCTCCAGAAGGCGTCCGCGATCTTCACGCTCAACCTCGAGGGCATGAACGTGCTGGTGCCGTCGTTCCTGTACGCGATCGATCAAATCATCATCCAGAACATTTGGGGTCGCGCCGAGAAGTCGAAAGTGAAGGCATCGGACTGGAACAAGGAGCTGACTGCCGCGCTCGATGTGGTGTTCTCCATTCTGTCTCTTCCGAAACGATTCCCAGAGCAGAACTTTGTGAGCTGGCAGCAGAAGTTCCAGCTGCTACAAACGTCAGGGGATTTGGTTTCGATGGGCGGCATCATGAAGGAAATCCCAGACACCAACGAAGACTTCCATGCGATTCTAGGTCGAGTTCTGGTTCGCATCTCGGATTTGCCGTTCATGGACGTGGTCGACATCAAGAAGAGAGCGCTGTGGGGGTTGTACTGTCTCGTGGTGACAAACCTGAAGCCTGAGGCTGGAGTGGAGCCAGTCGACCGTACGCATCTGACCGAATGGATCATCCACCTGATCGATTTCTGCCAGGCTCCAGATTTCTCGATTTCGATGACTGCGCTTGGGATTTTGCAGGATCTCTCGGACTTCCACCAGGAGATCAACGACTTAGAGTCTTCACTCATCGCTCGCATTGTGATGACGCTTGCGGTTTTCGCGCAACAGCAAGTTGAAGAAGCTTCTATTGAAGTGCAGTCGGCGATCGAAAACGTCGGACCTGCAGCGTTGGATTCTGGGGGCGACAGGATGTCGAATGCGGCTGGCTCTCTTCAGCGCACTTCTGGTGGAAATATCGGTGTGCGGCGCGGAAGTGACAACCGACCGAGCCGGATGGATGGCAATGGAGAGTCAATCGACCCTTTCAGCAAGCTGAAGAACAAACTGAAGCCTGCGGGGAGCGCAGCACTGCAGGTTGCGCCACCGAGTACGCCGGTTCCGACGTCGCCAGCGATCCAGTCGCCAATCCGACCAAAAGAACACGAGATTCCTGCGCTTCGGCTGATTGTGCAGAAGACCAGCGCGATTTTTGAGTGTCTGCGCTTCTGGGTGATGCATCGATCTGAAGTGCTCCAAGATGGCGATGTGCGGAAGATTCTGTTCAGCGCGATCGAGGCAGCCCTTGTTGGCTCGCTTCCTGACGGTGAATGGCAAAGGGAAGTGGAGCGCGCGCGCAACCTCGAGCGAAGGATGTCCATGCCGCTCCTCTTCTTGGGCTTGCAGATGCGCGCATCTTTGTACAACGAGACTAGCCACGCGTGGTTGAAGTCCTTTGAAGAGACTGCGGTCGCTGCGGAAGGGCTGCTCATGCATTTGCTCCACCACATCAATGGGTTTCCATCTCCGGCGGGTGTCGATCAGATGGTCTCCAACTGCTCGGAGCTGAACGAAAGCGAAGACTCGAGCGAGAATGGCGGCGGATCACAAGACAAGAACGGCTCTGCTGGGTTCAGCTTTGTGTTCATGAACTCGATCGTCATCACCGTCGTCGGAAGCCTCGACTCTCCGTGTGCGCGATTTGTCGCTCGTGACATGACTGGACTGTTCTCCTGGGAGATCGCTCCAGCAGTGTCTCCTCAGAGTCCAGCAAACCTCTTGCTAGAGGCGGCTGATGGTGCCGAAACTACCACATTGCGAAAGCGCCACTCGTCTGCGGACACGAGTGCGCTCATCCCAAAACAAGCGTTCAACCTGCACACTCCCGATGCTGCTGTGCGAATAGATTTCAAGCAGGCGCCTGACGGAGATGGCTCGAAAGCTTGTCACATGTGCGGTGGTGAGAAACCGCGCCAGAAACCAACTGAACCAGCCCCTCAACCCAGTTTAAAGCTCGCTGTAACTCAAATCCCATGGGAGCGGGAAGAAGGAATCCTAGGAAACACTCTGTGTCCGGCCAAGAGCACGTACGTGTTCCATGAAGACACGGCGTCCACAGGTACAGCAAACACAGCAGCGTCGACTGATAGTACTCCAGCGTCAACAGCGCAGCCGCAAAACGGAAAGAAGAAGAGCAGCGGATCGCGATCGGGAGAGGTTGAGAAGATGCCGAGTGCCGGAAACAAAGATGAGCGTCTCGAGCGCCTGGAAAAGATCGCCAGGTTGCACGAGGAGCGAAACAATGTTGGCGCGCATGCGCCACCACAAGGTGCGACGCCGACTCCAAAGAAGTGCGAGTGCCAGTCAAGTAAAAAGTCGCGTTCAGCAGCACCCGCCGACAAACCAACAAACTCGGTGATGGGGTTGTTTGACATGGAGGAGAAAGAGCGAAATGTGGGCAGCTTGGACAACGAGCGGTGTCTTCTCGATCTTGTTCTCGACAGTATCCCGATGGTCTTCCGCGACGGTGTTGGCGACACAACCGACAAGACCCTTCTTGGCGGCCGCTACTCGATGCTGCGGTACAATTTGATGGACCTCCGAGAAGAAACAAACCCGCTGCTGAAGGATTCTGCCGATATGCCTGGCTTCTCGTTCCTGCAGCGTCTCATTCACGACGAAGAGTGCTATGCGCAGCTGAAGGCGTTCTTGACGAAAGAGGAGAATGCGGAGGGCAAAGAGCTCGTGGATTTCTGCGATGCGGTGAAGCGGTATGAGCGCTCGACGATCCCGAGTGATCGATTGGGCCAAGCTAGCGTCATCTATTGGGAGTTTTTCACCAGCGATGGCGCCAAGACACTCACGTTCCCTCCCCACGTCGCGGCAGAGATCCAGTCGAAGATCCAGGCAGCGCAGGTCGCGCTCAGAAATCGAGAGCAAGAGGAAGTGCCGCTCGCGGGGTCGCTGTTTCAAGGCGCGATGGCGCACATTGAGTACAGTTTTGAGAACTCGGGGCTGCTAGACAAGTACGTGGCAGCGCTGGATCAGGGTGCTGCGACGGCGAATGGGAAAGACGCGCTGAGCGCCAGCGTCAGCGGTGGGAGCTCGATTCCGCCTCAGCTGGGGTTGTTTGACTCGTTCTCGATCATGGAGTTGAATGCGCGGATCTCGTACTTGGCGCTCAAGAACCGGAACCAAGATGTGCAGAATGCGACGATCACAAAGCCTCGGTCAGCGACAAATCCGGACAAACCCATCGATTCCATGGCAGCGGGGCTGGGCACGAGTCGTGTCGGCGCGTTGGATATCTGTCGCCTCTTCCTGTCGCAGACTGGACTGCTGCCGTCGCCGAATGGGGATGCCAGCGCAAAGTCGTATCTGAAGCTGCTCGAGAATGGCGCCAAGCTGGAGCGGTCCTTGAAACACTTGGACAAGAGTCCGGTGCGCGAGACCATGAAGATCGGGGTGATCTATGTTGGCAAACACCAGCAGACGCAGCAGGAGATCCTCCGGAACGAGCGAGGAAGTCCGGCGTACGAGCGGTTCCTCAAGCAGCTCGGGTGGGAAGTCGAGCTGGAGCACCACCGCGGCTTTGTCGGCGGGCTGGACCCGAACCCAAAGAGTCTCTCGAACGGGAAAACCACGCTCTACTACGCGAACTCGCACAGCGAAGTGATCTTCCACGTGGTGACGAAGATGCCGACGAAGCCCTCGGACCCGCAGCAGATCGACAAGAAGCGCCACGTCGGCAACGACTACGTGCACGTCGTGTGGAGCGACAACGTGGTCCACGAGTACGATCCGGGGACGATCACGAGCCACTTCAACGACGTGCAGGTGGTCATCTACCCGTTCCGGAAGGCGCAAAAGGGGCTCTTCTACGTGCAGATCTACTCGAAGGAGAAAGTGCCGCTCTTCGGACCGCTGCAGTCGGGCATGGTTGTGCACCAGCGGGACCTCGCGCAGCTGGTGCGGCAAACCGCGATGAACGCGAACCGCGTCTGTCGGTCTCAGGTGCGTTTACGTTTATTGATACTCGTGCAATGTGGGTGGCTGCTTTCATTTCATGTCAAACCATAACTTCTTGCTCGTTGTGTTTCTGCAGACCATGATCTACGTGCGGCCGTACCCGACTCGGAAGAAGCTCGTGGACGAGATCGTTGAGCGCTACGCCGTCGAGTACAAGGAGAACCAGCTCTTGTCCATGCTTTTCACCAACAGCAGCGCATCGTTTGCGTCCTCTGGCGTGCTCTCGGGGAGCACATTGGGCGGCAACAGCGCGCCTGTGCCAGAGTAAACTGTCCAGTTGCAGCTCGTTCAACACCGTTAGAGATGCGCGTGTGGATTCCCAAGTGTGTCGCTGGGGTTGAGTACGTACCATATGCACAAAATGTTACCGTTCGTGTTTGCTCATTTGTCTGGCAAATTCAAGTCGTCATACAAAGTCCATTAACCAGTTAGGTTGACTTCAAGTCTTGATTCAGCACCTCGAGCACGCGGTCGCGGACGATCTGCTCGTTGTCGACAAACTCGAGCTCGCACTGCAGCACGCGCAGGTCGCAGGTGCGTGCGAGCTCCTCCATGGGCTGCTCGCTGCGGAAAAAGTCCTTCTCGGTCGTCACAACCACCACTTCTCGCTGGGTCTGCGCGCTCACGAGCGCCAAGAGATGCTGGATGTCTTGCAGATCTGCGTTTGTGAACATGTGGTGATCTGGGAACGCCTCCATCTCGACTTGGTGCCAGCAGTCCATGGCTTGGACCACGAGTTTGACCGACTCGGGGTTGCCCACGCCGCACACGATGAGAGCAACTTTGTCCCCGAGCTCTTCAGTGGAGCTGGGGTGAGTATCAGTATCAGCATCTTCAGAGCTTGAGCCGCTGTTGGCCATGTCGCGAGCTCGAACAAGGCGCTTGACTCTCATCTGCGAGGTCGCGAGGATCGGCTTTCTCTCTGCACTCGTGCACTCCAACAGCGCCTGCTTCAACGCGTCTAGCGAGGCTCGAGCGCGCAGCAGGTTGGCGTGGTGGATGACCACGATGTCTGCGCGCGCGAGTGCGTCGCTGGGCTTCTCGCGCAGACTGCCGCGCGGAATCAGGAGCCCGTTCCCGAACGGATGCAGCGCGTCGACCATCACGACCTCGAGGTCCTTGCGTATCCGCCACTGCTGCAGCCCGTCGTCCAGCACGACGCAGCTCAGTCGCTCGGCGCCGTACTCGCGCGCTTTCTCTGCGCCAACGCGGACGCGATCCGACCCGATCGCCAGCTTGCACTCTGGGAATGCGGACTTGAAGAGCCGCCACTCGTCGTCGCCATATCCCTGCAATACAAAGTTGTAAGAACAGCGTCAGCATCAGCTCGAGATGCAAACACTCAGCGTCACGCGATGCAACATACGCACTCTGGTCAGCAGCATGGGCACTCGGCTGCTTTGGCGATTGCAGCTGTAGCGAAGCGCGATCTCTGTGAGCGCCATGACACATGGGGTCTTGCCTGTCGCGCCAAACGTGAAGTTGCCGACGCTGATCACTGGCACGGACGGGGAGATGATGCGCACTGCTTGCGCCGACTCGCGGCTTCGCTTTGACGCGATGATCCGTCCGTAGAGCGCACTGAGCCACGGCTGCGCGCGGCCACTGCTATGGGGCTGTGCGTGACCAATCGGGGCAGCCAGAGCCGGAGCGTCGCTGCGCAGCGCTGAGAGCAGCGAGCGGTGGCAGCGGCGCCGCAAGCCCCGCCACTCCCGCAAGAGTGCTGCCATTTGAGAAGCTCTCTCTTTCTGAATGGCTCAATTGGCAAAGAAGAGAGCTGGGACCGAAATAATGTGGGACACGCTATTTGTCACACCTGTACAGTAGAATGCTTCCCACATCAAAACACAGCATCTTCCTCTCCGAAAAAGACGATTTATCAGCAGCAAGAGAGCAAGGGGGAGAGCGCTGTGGATCATGGCGACAGCGGCAGCCTCAGAAGCGCCTCTGCATGCGGTGCAGATCCAGGACAACGTGTGGATCCAGGTGGACGCGAGCATCAAGCTGTCGGCGAAGCTCTGGCTCCCGCAGCCGCGACAGGGCTCGAATCCCCAACACCAGTTCTCGGTCGTGCTCGAGTACTTGCCGTACCGCAAGGGCGACTGGACCGCGCCGCGCGATGCGCGCAACCACACGTGGATGGCGCAGCGCGGGATCGCGGTCGCGCGCGTGGACATGCGCGGCAGCGGCAACTCGCACGGCTACGACATGGGCGAGTACACGAAAGAGGAGCTGGAGGACGGCGTGCAGATCATCGCGTGGCTCGCACAGCAGCCCTGGTGCACAGGCAGCGTCGGCATGTTTGGCAAGAGCTGGGGCGGCTTCAATGGGCTCCAGCTCGCTGCGATGGCGCCGCCGGCACTGAAGGGTGTCGTGTCGCTCTACTCGATCGACGACCGGTACGCGGACGACGTGCACTACATGGGCGGCACGGTCATGGGCTCGGAGGCGCTCAGCTGGGCGTCCGTCATGTTTGCGTGGAACGCACGCCCGCCCGCCCCCGAGGCGATCGGCGACGAAGAGCAGTGGCAGGCGTTCTGGAGAGACCGACTCGAGCACCACCACCCGTGGCTCCACGATTGGCTCTCGCACCAGAGCAGGGACGCATTCTGGGAGCATGGCTCGATCAGCGAGTCCTACGAGACCGTCAAGTGCCCCGTGCTCGTGATCGGAGGCTGGGCGGACGGGTACCACAATGGCGTGCAGCGCATGATGTCGTCGATGACCAACTGCGTGCGAAAGAGCGTGGTCGGTCCCTGGAGCCACGACTGGCCGAACGTCGCGACCCCGGGACCGCAGGTTGGATTCCTGGAAATGTGTCGTCAGTGGTGGGAGTTTGCGCTCAATGGCGTCGAGAACGGCGTCGAGAGCTTCCCAGACCTCCAGCTCTACGTGAAAGACGCGATGAGCGATGAGCTGCTCACGCCTCAGATCGCCGAGTACCCGGGCAAGTGGATCGGCGTGCAAGACGCGAGTGATGTGCAGCAGCACTTTGTCGATCTCTACTGCCAACCGCATGGGGTGCTTGGGGAACGGGATTCGACAGCGACGACAGCGAGCCACTTTGAGAGCGAGCAGATCATTCAGACCCAGAGTCTGCAAGGCGCGTGGAGCGGCGAGTGGCTGTCGTTTGGAGGGTCCGATATGCCCGGCAACCAAGCCAGTGAGGACAGTTTGGCGACGACATGGACAACTGCGCAACTGAGCGAGAGTGTTGAGATCGTCGGATACCCGGAAGTGCGTCTCGCGATCAAGTCGAGCCACCCGCAAGCGCTGATCGCCGCGCGCCTTTGCGATGTGTCGCCGTCGGGCAAGTCGACGCTCATCTCGAGAGGCGTGCTGAACCTGAGCCACCGTGACGGTCACCACCCTTCCGTTTTGCAGACAATGGCCGTCGGTGAAGAGGTTTCTGTGTCGTGGAGACTGAATTACTGCGCGTACAAAGTGCGAGTTGGACACAAAGTGCTGCTCGCAGTGACGCCGCACTACTGGCCGCTGATCTGGCCGTCGCCAGAGCCCACGCAGCTCACTGTGACGTTTGGCTCTCCGGAAAAGAACGTCGTGCGGCTGCCGATCCTTCTCGCCAATGGAGACCAGTCGACCATCGTATCACCTTGTCCTGTTGAGAGGTACCCGCTCGACAAAGGAACGTCTACGAGATCGATCACGCTGCGAGAGCCTGCTGCATTTGAGCGGAAGCTGTCGCTTCTTTTGTCGGAAGTGGATCCTTCCAGACCCCACCAGCAGGAGCTCAAGACCAAGGAGGACGAGGGCAAGAGTCTGCTCCTTGACGAAGGCATCACGATGGAGGAAACCTGCGAGAAGACGTACCTGATCGATCTGAACTGCAAGCATCCGCAGGTGAAGATCACGAGGTCGCTCACGTACGAGAAGCTGGACCCTGTCGCGCTCCAGAGTCTGCTGCAAGAGCACGCGTCCGCTGTTTCCTCTGTCACAAACGACCGAGAAGAAGAAGCGCGAGTCGAACGCGTGGATTTTGCTGATCACAAAGCGATTTCCTGGAAAGCCACAGTGACGACAAACAGCTCCATGTCGTCCGATGCAGAGCGTTTTTACTTGGACGATCACCTTGTCGTGCATCTGAATGGATCGGTGTTCTTCGACAAGTCGTGGACAAAGCAGATCAAGCGCGACTTTGTATGAGGAAAACAGCATCAGAAGCCAGGTGCGAGAGCTTTACGAGAAAGTCGTTCGCGTGTAAAGTCCAGTCACACGGTGTTGTGGTTGTTGATGGGATTAGTGTCATCGGGAGTGTGTGTGCTAAAGGAAAGCGACGCATTTATATAGGAACTTGCTCGCTGTTGCAGGGAGAGGCTGGGTACACTTTCTCCACACTAACTCGCAGCACTTTAGCCGCGCTTGAAGAGAACTTTCCGCCCCTCGGCGCGACCAGTGCTTGCGACACTGTGGTCTTCGCCATCCGATGCCAGTGAGCCAAGATACTGGACCGAGTCAAAGTTCCGCACTTCGTTCGTGCTCTCAAGCGCTCGAGCAGATCGGCGATCCCAGGGTCTTCGTCTGAGTCAGTGATTTCATCACCGCCATCTGCGCCGTCACGCGCAGTCTCGACGCCAGCGACTCTTTTCAAATACTTGCGCGCGCCATTTCTGCCCTTTGTGATGATGTGCTTTGCTTCCAAAGTGTCGATCCCATCCAACTGCGAGAGCAACTCCATGGTGGCTCGGTAAACGTAGCGCGAGGGCACTCCTTCTTCTGCGATCCCACCACCACCACTTGTTTTGCTGCTAGCCGCAAGCTTGTCCTCTTCCTCGTTGCTCGCGGCAATATGGACAAGGCTTTGAAGCGTCTTGGCCAAACCCCCAGGTGTCTTCGCTGCGCTCATTGACAGAGTGTGAAGAAGCTCCGACAAAACTGACGGGGTTGTTTCCGCTGTCGTCCACTCGAGTTTGTTCTTCGCGCGGTACTCGGGGAAGCCGAGCAGCAGCTCTTCGTACGGGTCGCGATCCAGACGATAGAGCTCGGACATCGCGAGGGCACGTCTCGTGGCGCGGCATACCGTACAACAGCGCCAGCTCGCCGAAGAACTCGCCTTTCTCCTTCGTGACCTCGCACTTGTCTTGCTTTACCAGAATGCGGCCGTGCGAGATGAAGTACATGCTGCGGTCCACGTCGCCTCGGATCACGACTTCTTCACTCTCTGAGCAAACTACAAACGTGAGCCGCACCAGCAACGCGCGCAGGAAATGCACATCGAGCGCGTGGAAAATCGACACTTTCCACGCAAACCGGTGCAGCGTCGCGTACACCACGTCTTCTTGCAGCGTGCGCGAGATGCTGGCGATCGCGTCAAACTCCTCCTCGCCCTGCCGCCGACGCCAGATGCTGGCGTAGTACTGCTAGACCTGCTTCTTCAAGCCTTTCGGGACTTCGTTGAGTACCAAGTAGTGCTGCAGCTCGGACAGGTTTTGCTCGAAAATGGCTTTCCTTCGTGAGTGGAACTGGTACATCTCGCCGAGGGCACCGACCAGCGTGCCGTAGATGTAAATGCTCCACAGGATCACCGTGAACTCCACGAAGAGTTCAATGAGGTTCATCGACACAATGTCGCCGTAGAACAGCGTCGTGATCGAGCCGATCGCAAAATGCATGGCGCGGTAGTAAGAGTACCCCTGAGGTGGGATAAGCTCGTTCATCACTTCTGAGACTGAGTTCTTCACAGGTGTCAGGTACGCGAATCGCTTCCAGCACTCCATTTCGAGCAAATTCATGTGCTGGTCATCGATCTGATCCCGCTCGTGCTTGTTCACTGGGCTGACCTCCACGAAGGATTGTTGAAATACCTGATCAAGCGACTTGCTTGGCGTTTTCTTCTTGCTGAGAGTCTGGTGCGGGGTCGGAGACGGTGAGTTGTGGCGAGACGGACCCATTTCTCTTATCGACTTGCTGAACCGGAAACTTTTGGCGCTTTTCTGAGACGTGCCACCTTCAGCTTGCAGCGTTGCGAGGTACTGACGATACTTCGACACGTACACATCTGCTTTTGCAAGCAGATACTTCGTTTTCTTCTCCAAAATCATGGATCCGGGCGTGTGGAATGGTCGACCGCGTTTCAGCTTCGGCGCGTTGAACTTGCTGGGTGCCATCATGCTGCTCAGATTCTCGGAGATTTTCCGAGTCAGCATGTGGTGCTTGGTTTTGTCGCTATCCTCAAGCAGCTTTGCTGATATCGATGAAGGCGATCTTCCACCCAGTCTAAAATCGAGTTCAGTGCATACTTCTGCACTTGGATCTCTGAGACATCGCCATTTGCAGCCCAAAGCTCGTCCCAGTGGTGCTTGGAGATGTGGAGGACTCCGCAGGAAGCGATCGCTTTCACTGTCGCAATGCGGCGTTGTTGCGGCAAGAAGAATGCGACCTCGCCAAACAGACAGCCCTCCATGAGAACGGCCACGTTTGTGACAGACTCGGACCAAAACACTCCAGCCAACCCTTTCCGCATGATGCAAAGCCGATTCCCGAGCGTATCTTCCACGACGATGTCGTCTCCTGGAATGAGCATGTCGGGACTGAGTCGCAGTGCTAGATTGTTTACTTGCGAGTAAGTCAAAAACCGGCTGATCGGCAAGGACACAATCGCAGCGCCGTAGATCTCGTGCTTGAGCTTGAGCTTGAGATTAGCAGACAGGTCGTGAATGGTTTCATCCACGTCTCTCCCGTGCGTTTGCTCCAACTGGACCTTGAAGAAGAGAGCGACCCGCTCGCGCAGCACCTCTGGAAGATCATGCTCTTTCGCGAAGTGCTCGAAGCTTTCGATTCGACTCTTGTGCTCTTTCGCTTCCTTGTTCACGTCGATGATGAGGTCAGACAACTCTCCCACGATATGCCCCATCACGAAAGTGCAACACAGACAGGTGACAATCGCCCATACCGTGCCGAAGCTCCCCGCGGCACAATCTCGCGAGATCCCACGAGCGTCAGCGTCGCCAACGCCCAGTAGAACGACCGGATGTAGAGAGAGCCGATCGAGTGGTGGTACACGTGAAGGAAATGATCAGTCTCTAACCAGCAAAACTCGCTCTGTGCACACTCGTAGTCGGAGATCCAGAAGAAAATCGACGCTGCATAGTGCGCTATCAACAGCAGGAAGAAGAGCAGCTTGAGCGGACTCAGGCACGACGACACGTTTTGAGACGCGAACGCTTGCTGGATCTGGATAATCAAGTCGTCTAGACACGTCCACAGATCGACGCAGCGGAGCAGGCGAGGCAGTCGGCATAAGCCGGAAGCCAGTGGATGGTGGCTATCAACCACGTACAGCGGCAGCGACGCGGACAGATCCAACTTGAGCCGAGTGCTTTTGCGATACTGAGCGTCGATTTCTTTCCGGTAGACGAGATTGTCCAGAGTCACTTCTTCGCATCCGAAGTAGTACAACTTCAGGTAGATGTCCGCAGCGAAGAACACGTCGCAGGCAATATCTGTGAGCCACACGGCGGCGAATAGCCCAGCAGACATGTGCATGTGCGAGTGGAACGCGATCTGAAAGATGGTGACAAACGCGTTGTAGATGTTACACAGCGTGAGGATGATGTTCCAGACGTTCCGGATACTCATCCGCAATGCATCTGGATCGTGTGCTTGATGGGATGCGCTTGCTCCATGGCGGTCGTCGCAATTACGTGCGGCTGAAGCTTAAAGTTCTCAAGATTCCGGGCGATTCGCCGCCGTCGAGACATGTCTTCAGCCCAGAGCTGGCAAGCCTCGATCTTGATGTCCTTGATGTCGTCCGCAAAGTGCAGCAGGATCGCGTCGAACTGCTCTCTCGTCATGACAGAGGCGTGGATGAGCGACACTGCTGTCAATGTTGTCGGATGAGATCGCTTCAGTAAGAACTCGTTGACGCCGTAGCAATCTCCATTATGAAGAGCGCCGACTGGGACTTTCTTGGACTGGAAAAACACGTTCACCTTCCCGTGCAAGATCACGAAGAATTCCTTGCACGTGTCGCCTTCGATGACTATGGTTTCGCCATTTTGGTAGTTGCGGTGCCGAAATTTCCCGGTGACCTCCTCCAAGAACTCCCGACTTGCCGAGTCGAACAAAGAGATGCACTTTGTCGCCTCCGCGTGCAAGAGCGACGAGATCTGGTAGCAAAGCTGATCTGGCAAGTGGGATAGAAGTTGAGACTCGTACGCTCTTTTCCGCCCAGTGAACTGATTGTGGTAGAAGCGGCGGATCTCGACTCGAAGCTTTTCCGAGATGTGGAGGTGTTCCATCATGTTGTTCACAGCGTTGAGCTTCTCGACGTGGTGGTGCTGACTCGCCATAAGATTTGAGATTGTGCTCGACATTGCGCCGACGACGCCAAAGTTGATGATGCCTCCAACGAAGATCCAGAGGGCTGCGAAGTAGCTTTCGGCAGTCGAGAACGCCACAATGTCTCCGTAGCCAACGCTAGCGAGCGCCACCACAGCCCAGTACAGCGACCGAAGAGACGCGAAGGATCCTTTGTAAAAGAGCTCGCGTCTTTGATCGGAAATACTGACCCGATGTGTCCATAGCAGTCGAATTTGACCCAGGAGCGATCCTGGAAGCTGGTTGCCATATGCAAGCAACTTTGTCTGGCCAATTCACTTGCCGTCACCGTGCCGCTCACTTGGCTTTCGTCCCATGAAAGAGGCATCCACGCCACCACGAACCAGATGCACCCAGTCACGTGGAGTGTGAGAGTGACTCCGAGCAGTAGCGTCACCACAAGCTGGACTTTCGAGCTCATGCCGTAATAATCGACCAAATCTTGGATCAGCTCCAGCAAGCAGCGCAGTCGAAGGATTCTGCCGATCCCGAGAAAGCGTAAAACGTCCCAACTCACTCGAAAAGCTGAGCTTGGGAGGCGCCACACGATCCCTAAACGCGCAAAATCGGACCCGCTGCTCCCACTGGAACCGTTGACGCCGCCATCACCGCCACCACCTCGCAAGCCCAACAGCTTTTCGTCTTCCGCAGTTGCGTCGAGTACTTTTCGAAAGTGTCCGCCATTCGGTCGAGTGTCTCCTGTTCTTTTCCACGGTAAAAATGCAAGATCGCAGCGTCGAGCTTTGATTTGTCGAGCACGTACAGCTCGCAAAATGTTGTTGCCACTGCTTTTTCTTCATACTTTTCAGGAGCCAGGAGACAGCAGTCGGCAAAGAAACCCCCCGTCTGGCACTCTTTCGAGCCCGACCCGTCGAACGCAGACAAAACGACGGTGCCTCGGATCACGAAAAACATCTTGGCGTTCATCTTCGGCTCCATAATCGAGTCGTCCGGAGAGTAGACTCGATGGAGGAGCGCAAGCGCCAGGTGGTTGATAAACTCCACGCTCTCTTTCATCAGGAAGCAGACCTGCTTGACTCGACTGGCTTTCAAGGTGTAGATCACTTTCGACTGAAGACGTTTCGGCATCAAACGAAGCGCGTCTTTGCTGTCCAAGCTGCGGTGCGTGTTCCAGGCGTAGCTGAAGTAGTTCATAACCTTTCTTCGGACAGCTCGAGGGATGCTCTGAGACTTCATGCATTCGCGAGCATTGTCCACGTGAGCTGAGAAAGCAGCTTGACGAGAGTTCCGATACCGAAAGATGAACTGGAATGTTGCTAGGATCGACGTACTCAGCAATGCGCCGACAACTTGGGTGATAATGGCGTAGAAGGTCTCCGCGTCGGACACAGGCGTGACGTCGTCGTATCCGAGTAGCACCATTGTACGCGATGCCCAGTAGAGCGACCGACCATACTGTCGTATCAATGTACCTCCCGGGAGCTGATCGCGGGTGACCCAACTCGTCTGTTTGTCGAGGCTGCAAAACTCGAAGAACACCCCGCATTGTGTGTGAGCAATGAACATGTACCCGCACGCAAACCAGTGGGACAACGCCGCGCCGAGACCGATCCTTTTCACCAGCCCAGAGATCCCCGTGTACGACAGTTGTTGCACGAACGCGCTTTCCGAGTAGATCTTCCCGATTCGATCCAGGCACTGACGTAGTCGATACACTCGACAGAGCTTTGTGAATCGCACAAGGTGGAGAGCGTTGAGCTGTCCTGAAGCCAGCGGAATCACCTCCAGCGGCAGGACGGCAACGATCTCGAAGATGAACTGAAGCTTCTTCTCTTGGTGGTTCTTGTTTGCCGCCGCAACTGACGTCGCGGATGGCGCAAGGGCTGTCAACGTCCACTTGGCTTTGGCGGATCGCATCACGGAGCTTGTTCTACGCACTCGCTGGATGATTTTTGGAGACTTCGACCGCGCATCTCGAGACATCTTCTTGCCAAGCTCGAAGCTGACAGACCGGGATAGCTGGGAGAATGCGTCTCGCCAAACACGATAGAACTCGATGAACTCCACGAGACCGATCGCATCAAATACAATATCTATCGCCGCTACTATCGCGCCTGCAGAATGCGCACTTTCGCGTTGGTGTCTTGTGCCTGCAGTTTTGGGCTTCCAACCACTTTCGTGCATTCTTCAAGACTCTATGGACATCGCTCACCTCGTCTGAAATCAGGGGTCAGATCACCTCGATGACTTCCGATGCACTTGAGCTCGTAGGTGCTCGATTTCGACTTGCATTTCGTCTGTCAGTCTGGACCATTTCTTCATTTCGGTGGTGCTAACCTCGCTCAACTCCTGGAGATACGACTCCATCGACGCCTTTTGCTTCCGCATCTCCGTACGCTCCAGCAGCAGGTGGTAAATCATTTGGTCCTTGACTCGCAGAAGCTGGCTCAGCTCTAGGTTGTTGTTCATGGCACTGCCATCCGAGGTTTGAGGACGCTTGTGTGGGATAACTGTCGGATCTCGTCAATACATCCAAATCTTCTCCTATGGCATCATACAGCTCGACAGCTTGGTTTTCGCAATCTCCGTTTTCTGTCCATCTTGGCAATGGGGTTAGATTGCTTCGATTTCTCAAGTCCTGATCTCCAAAGGAACTGCGCTGTCGCCATCGATCTGGTGGCGTCGTCCGCGAGTTACCACGCTGCTGTCCCGCGACAGCGTCTCGGAGACTAGCCATCTGCATTTACAGAAAGAAGATCAGTCAGTTGAGACTATTCCTCATCGGATGTTGCAAGAGCAAGGGCTCTGGATTAGAAACACTCACAGCTTGAAGGATGCGCTCTCGCTGTTCAAGGAGTTCTTCTTTCCAGAGCTTGCGCAGTTTCTAGAGAGCGATCTGGTAGCTTGACTTCAGAACCTTTTTCTTCTCAGTTCTGTTGTTCTCGTTGACCTGTGGCGCAGGAATGACATCCACATCAGATGGCGATTTCGCTGTCGATGGCGACTCTGAAGGCACTGCTGCTGAGTGCGGGATTAAATAGTAGTTGAGGTCTTCGACAAACGCAGTCAATTGCGGCTTAAAGTCCGCGAAGAAGCCGTGGAAGCTGTCGAGGGTGAGCGCTTCTGTCCGATCGTTGTCGTAGCGCTCAAAGAGCTGACCGGCTTCGAACTCGGAGTTCTTGTCCGAGCGCTCGTATCCGAGTGGAATGCCGCTAGTATCTGTCAGGGAGAGCGGGAACGCCGCTCTCCGTGCACTCAAGATGCCAGCATCATGTGGACTAACACTGGTGCTGCCACTCGCATCAAGAGAAGCAGGTGGGTTGGCGTAGTCCTTGAGCAGCTGCAGGAAATCCAGACGCGTCAGCACCCCCGCGCGCGCTCGGTCGTAGCGCCGGAAGAGCTGCACCGCGTCAGGGTCGTGCGGGATCGGGTGTGCAGCTGCAGCGGCAGCAGTAGGCAGCACTTCGCCGGCTTTGATCGGTGGTGGTGCTGCAGGTGGTGGAGCACCGCTCTTGCTCTTCTTAGCGCTGCTCTTGCTCTTGTCCTTGGAGCTGCTGCTGGGTTTGTCTTTCTTCTTCTTCTTGGTGGCGACTGCAGATGACGCCTTCTCCTTCTTGTAGCCTGGCGCTTTGGACGCCATTTCCGAGCCCTAGCGCGCGCTTCATCCAGTTGCAAGTGCGCGTTGAAGTTGTTGTGTTCGCCAGAATGCGGAAGTGGTCGTCTGCTGCTTGGAAATGGGTTGCACTGTGACGTTTCCTGGTCGGTACAATACCGGGATGGAGTCGGTTTTGTTTCAGACTGGACATCATGCTGAAGAAAAAGGCAGACAGGAGACAGGCGACCAAACCTTCACTTTCGCGCATCGCTTAAGTGTGTGCAGAAGGATCTGTCGCTCAAAGCATAGAGAGAAGAAACCTTATCGAAGAGGCACGTTGAAGAAATTCATTTGCGTGGCCATCTGTTTTGCCTGACTTTCCATTGCGTACCAATACCGGTAAGAGCTGGGAAACCTCTCCAAATCACGCGATGTGCTGATACATAGTCTGACTGATTGTTGCAGGCTATTAGTATTCACGGATAGTTTAGTAGAGTGGACGGATTACAGTTGGCTGGTCTTACTGCAAAATAGACAGAGTATTGACTCAAGAAGGATTACATCAGCGAGGGTTGTTCTGCATCCTGGATCGTCTCTACGACACCTGTTGTGATCAGTCCCTCCATCGGATCAAGTCAGTTCCTCTCATCAAACACCCGTTCAGTTTGTGTAGAGTACTGTCGAGCAATTATTGGTAATTGCTGCAAGAGCCACTCGCTCAAAGCAAAGCAAGGCAGAAGCGCAGGAAGGAAGACAGCAGCGGCGACAAAGGACGGAAGGAAAAGCAGGCTCCTTCGCGTCTCACTCTCTGCAGACGGCTGCGCTCACGACCTTTAGACGCGCACACCCCACGCGCACTCTCACTTGCTCTCTCTCTCTCTCTTGAGGCGCACGAACACACACACACACACACGGCGTCTTCATGGTGCGACGAGCGGAATGGTGCATCGCGGCGCTGCTTCTCTCGCTCGCGCGACTTAATGGTGCGTGTGTGCCTCCTGGACGACATCCACACCTCTTCGCGACTTACCTGCTTATTGATGGGACGCTGCTCATTGCTTGATTTTTCGCAGATGTTGGTGCGGTGGCAGCACCGAGCAACGGTGGACACCGGGAGCTGATCGATTTTGATGCCGCTGTCCCCGGCGAAGTGGGGAATGGCGTCGTCACAGGCGTCAGCAACCTCGGGGGCGACGTGGCCGGGTCGCTCACGGCCGGCATTCGTTTCTCGAACGGCAGCACGCCAACGGCTACAACTGCGTCTCCGAGTGCAGGTTCTCAGGCTTCGCCATCCCCCCAGCCAACTCAAGCCCCCACAGCAAGCGTGACCGCGATCCCCGCGACAGTCAAAACAGCTCCAGTAACAACAACTCCAGCAACAACAGCTCCAGTAACAACATCTCCAGCAACAACAGCTCCAGTCACAATGGC
>JAASFO010000154.1:0-35341 GCA_023333815.1 Globisporangium recalcitrans
GAAATGAGAGCAGCAGCAGGCGTCGGTGCGTCATGACTGCTTAAAGCCCTGTTGCTCGCTTGTCGTGTCATTTTGACGTCGTTTCGCGTCCTGAAGAGCAGTTGTGATTCTCAAGGCTCGAGACAGAAAATAGACATTCTAATCTTGACAGGCAAATGTTGCGCGAACGTGGGTTGAATGTGGCTCCAATTTCCATTTCTGATTGCGCTGATGATTGGCAACGAACGAGCCAAATTGATGTCGAAAGCCATGCGACGAGCAGCAACTTCCTGGTCGCGATGGCGCTCGTCCGCCGGCACGTCGCTGCGCAATGCTTCTGCTCTGCTGGGGTGTGTTGCCAGCAGCAGCAGCAGCAGCAGTAGCGCTCGCGCTTGCATTTCCACGACGGCGCCATTGCAGAGAGCAGCCAAGACAAAGAGT
This sequence comes from Globisporangium recalcitrans, assembly GCA_023333815.1. Taxonomy (NCBI): domain Eukaryota; phylum Oomycota; class Peronosporomycetes; order Pythiales; family Pythiaceae; genus Globisporangium; species Globisporangium recalcitrans. The sequence continues at coordinate 421 of JAASFO010000154.1, forward strand.
GTGGTGGCACGGCGCAAGAAGAGCTTGCTCGTCGATGGCAACAACGTGCTGTACCACTTTTACAACCCACTGACCGCCGCAGACAGGTGCGCTTGCGACATAGTCTACTTGTGTGCGATGCATGAGCTCTGTTGGTAACTACGATTGCAATGGGCATGCATGCTATGTTCTGTTGCCAACTCTAGTGACGGCGTCCAGCGAGAGGCTGTCAACGGACTCATTCATCTGCTGCAGCGAATGGACAAGACCCACCTGCCCGAGCACATTTGCGTGTTTTTCGACTCGAAGCGCAAGCCGACGATCCGCAAGCTGATGGACCCGACGTACAAGAGCCTGCGCAAGCCCACGCCGCAGTCGCTCGGGTCCCAGCTCGGGTCGGCAGCGGGGGTTCTGAGCAAAGGCGGTGTGAACTGCATCACGTTCCCAGGCTTTGAAGCCGACGACCTCATTGCGTCGTACACAGAAGCGTACGTCGCTGTCGGATACGAAGTGCTCGTTGTGTCGAATGACAACGACTTTCTGCAACTCGCTCGAGGCACCAGCGTTCTTGATGCAGAGGTCAAGAGTACACCGAGTGCTACAGCAGACTCGGCTCCTTCAACAACAACAACGGAAGCCATCGAACCCGCGGATGTTGCTGCACCAACCGGCTACGTCGAGCTGTATCAGCCCAACAAGCGTCGCTACCTGCGCGAGCGGCATTTGCAGAGCCGCTTCGGCTTGCCGCATGCGCGTCAGATCCCCGCGTACTTGGCGCTGGTCGGCACGCGCTGGGGCAAGACCCAGAAAGTCGAGCACATGACGGAAGAGCGCGCAGTGGAGCTGCTCACAAAGTACGACAGTCTGCCGAAGCTGCTGCGCAGTTTGAACGAGGTTGAGGACCCGAAGCTGCGCAAGAGTCTCAAGCACGCGATCAGCTCCATCGAGACGTCGCACCGCATCGCGAAGCTCAACGACAAGATCGCGCTGCCCGTGGCGATCGAAGACCTGGAGACCCCGCAGCTCCACCAGCTCCAGCTCAGCGCGAAGAAGTGAGCACTCCCTAGAGCTCGAGCAGCTGCGCAAATGAGCTTCTAGCCGTTCATGACCATAGAGCATTCCGTTCCGAGCACTTTGATCCTCATTTCGATTCGATGTGATGGATTTGTCGTGGATTTAGTCTGACTGGATCCAGTGCCAACTCTTTTAGGTATACTCAGATCTGGTTTTAGGCAAGTCTGATGCCGAGTTGATTGGTTTAAATGTGGTTCAGCCAATCAGGTGTCGTAGAGGAAGAATGCTGATTGGCTGATTGGTCAGTGTCCAAGTTCGATACAAACAGCAAGTGAACGCGGTTGCATCCAAAATACGAGTTTGCGTGAGTCTGCGTTCACTTGCTGTTTGTATCGAACTTGGACAGCGCTCTATTTATAAGGACACTCAAAGCAGTGACAGTTTGGAGATAAAAAAAGAAAGATGGAGATTGGATCTCCAGTCAGCTGACGTGACCCACACCTAAATGGCGTGGTCCACTTTCGACTTGCTCCCCCTATTCCGTTTTTGTCTTTGCGCGCACCAAGTCAGTGGTTATCGCTATCACGCTCGAGTGCAGCCTGACAGACTGACAGAAGCGTAGAGAGAGGAGACACACACAGGAAGACAAAAAAGCCCCGAGATCTCTCTCTCTCTCTCTCTCCACACCTTCGTTATATCTATCTATCCGTTCACTCTCACTCTCCCAAGAACACCCGCGTGTCTTTGCATACGGGGAAAAGGCAGCTCTGTCCATAGATTAGTCAGTACTACCGTCGGCGCGTGGTCGGAACAGGGAAACCTCAAGAGGCATGTCGGACGTGGAGATGGAGGAGGCGAAGCGCGCGGCAGCGGCGGCGGATGCGGGCGTGTTGTCAGCGGCGGACGCGGACGCGGCCGAGAAGAAGAAGGCGCTGCTGGTGTACAAGAGCAATCAGCAGTCCGCCTCGGACGATGACGACGATGACGACGATGATGATGATGAGGACGATGACGATGGAGAGGAAGACGAAGACCTCGACGCCGCCACCACCACCAGCGCCGTGCGTGACGAAGACGATGAGCTCGACGACGATCTCGACGACGCCGCGTCCGTCAAGAGCGACGCCATCGCGGACCAGGAAGACGAGGACGATGTGGATGTGGACGACGATGACGACGACGAAGAGGAAGATGGCGGCGTGCGTGTCGAGAAAGATGACGACGAGTCGATCAACGCCCCCTCGGATGACGACTTAGACAGCACGGCGACCCCGACGCGCACTCTGGACACGGACGAAGAGGTTTCCGAGAAGAGCGCGTTTGCGATTGCGGCGAAGAAGACCGCTTCGTCCGCAAGCTCGAAGAAGCGGTTCAAGAGCGAGGAAGATGGCGGCGGAGATGCGCACGATTCCGACTCGGCGTCGAGTGCGCGCGCTGCGTCCCCGATCAAGACGGAAGAGGGCGAGGGAAAGATGATCACGCTCAAGTCTGGCAACATGTCGGACGTGAAGGCGATCATCGCGGCGCGACGACGCACCGGCGCGCGCAAGGAGTGCGAAGTGTGCCAGGAGCCGCGCAACGGCCGCCGCGCGATGCTCTGCGCGAACTGCAAGGTCATGTACCACTCGAGCTGCTACCGCCAGCGGTTTTCCAAGCTGATCAATGCGTCGGGGAAGCAGTGGTTCTGCCCAGATTGCGAGACCGCAAAGGCAGAGTTGGCCGACAAAGAGGCGTCGACGCCGCGTAAGAAGCGAGAGGATGCAGGGAAACCCCGCGGTACGCGTGGCACAAAAGCAGCGCCAGTGGTGAAGGGCAAAGACAAAGACGCAGGAGGGGTCGATGTGCAAGTCGTCGCGGTTGGCGCTTCGCCTGTGGAAGTCGAACTAAAGCGCATCACGGAGATTGCGCTGCGCAATGGCAAGAAGATCAACAATGTCGTGCTGGAGCGAACCGAAGAGATGCTGCAAGTGACAGAGAGTCTCACGACCGAGATCGACAGCGTGATGGGAGGTTTCTGGCGCGAGGAGAATCCGAACGGTGGCTCTGAGGCCACGCGAGAGCGCCAACCGCCACCATTCACACTACCAGTCGCATCGTCGTCGTCTTCCTCAAGCAACAACAATCCAGCGCAAAAGCCGCTGTCTCCAGTCTCGCATTCCCCGACAAACGATTTCAAAATCCATGGCAATGGCTCCTCGGACCATGTGAATGGAGGCGACTCGACTGAAAAAGACGTGTTGCTGACTCGTGTCCACGCTGGTCTGGTGTCGCTCAAGAACTTGCTCCAGCAGCTGCAAGTGACTGGCATTCAGTTTGAAGTGGATCTGATCAAGGAGATCAAGCTGCCGCCACCGAAAGAGGAACAGAAGTCCGCGTCGACGTCGACAACTACTCGGAAAGCGCCGTCTTCAGCAGCAGCACGCGCGAGCGCAATCAGTAAAGGAGTAAAGAATGGCGCGAGCCGATTATACTCATCCAAGCAGATTCACAAACTGGAGGAGTGGTATCAGAAATCGTCGCGTCCAGAATCGTGCGAGATCCAAGCGATGTATCGCATCATCAACTGCTCCGAGTATGCCGACAAGGAGCTCCAGCCGGAAGGCATCTCCGTGAAGCAGATCCGCATTTGGTTTGATAACCGACGAGCGAAAGAGCGTCTGGACTACATGCGTCTGAAGATGAAGGACATCTCGACGACAGACATGGATGCGGACAGTGTGAAGCGCATGAAAGCGGCGTACATTGACGAAGCGAAGGAGGTGCTCGAAGCGCGCGTGTCTCGATTGCGCGAGAATGGGAAGGGTCCTGGTGAAATCGTCGATGAAGCTGGCGACCTTCTACTTTCTGGAGGAGAGCAGGCACTGCCGACCACGAAGGGATCCAAGGCGAGCCCCGGATCAAAGTTTCTCGGTGCACTCAAAGAAGAGAACGCCAAGCCAGCTTTGAATCCAAAGAAGCGCATTCGTATCGACCACGTCGCCTCTGTGCGCAAAGCAGTGAAGGAAGCTCGTGATTCTGGGAAGAGCGAAGAGGAAATGAAGGCTATCCGTGCTGCTGCTATCGAGCGAGCCCGTGAGCGCGTGCACATTCCGTACAAGAACGCTCGACAAGGACCGACGAAGCCTCTGGGAAAAGACGAAGTCACCCACATCAAGCTGAAAATGCTGAAGCTGCTGGAAGAAGACGCGACCGCGGAAGAGCTCACGGACTTGATCGAATTGCTGCTGACGGTGATCATTCCACGCGACATTCTGATTGAGTCGGCACTCCACCGACAGCTGAACTTGGTGCTGAAGGCGCACAAGGACAACAAGGAACTGGTCAAGCAAACCAACCGGTTGCTGGATGAGTTCAACATGATTGTCGAAAAGGGTGACTCTGTCTTCGACAGCATCATCGCCGCCGACGAAGCAGCCAAGAACAAGCAAAAGAAGAAGAAGGACACATCGCTGTTGCTGGATGTTGACACAGAGTCGCTGCCAGGCACCCCGGGGGCTTCTCCTGACTCGCCAGTGGCTTCGCCGGACTCCAGACGACCGCGCGTCAAGTTCTCGTTGGACCAGCTGGTGAAGCTCGAGAAGTATTTCCACAAGGACGACACGCCGAGCAAGAAGAAACTCGACAAGCTCGCGGAAAAGCTCAATGAGATCGGAAGCCGGGATCCAGCGAGTGACGAGGCTCAGAAATCGATCGACTACAAGCAAATCCGCTGCTGGTTTTACAAACGCCGATCCACAAATCAACGCCCGCAGGCTCTGACGTCGCTGGATATCCAGGAAGTTGGCAGCTCGTCCAGTTTGAGCGAGAGCGAGACCGATAGTGACAATGAAGGAAGCGTGTCGTCGAAGGCGCCGGCGAAGGGGAAATCGGCACCAAAGCGAAAAGCGCCGACGTCAGCAGCAAGTGAGACCAGCAAGGCTCCTGCTTCGAAGCGCAGTAAGAAGGAACCAGCGGCTGCGAGTGCAGGAGGCGAAGCGAAAGCAGCGCCAGCACGGTCTTCGAGCAGCAAGAAAGAGGGCAAGAAGGAAGTAGCAGCAGCAGCAGCCTCCGTTTCAGCCTCTACCTCGTCTTCAAAGATAAAGGACGCGTCAGGAAAGCACGCTGGACGGATATTCAACGTGAAGCAGCTGGCAACGATCATCGAGGAGTACGAGAAGAACCCTCGGCCGAGTGTTGCTCGACTGGAGGAACTGCAGAACACTTTGAACCAAGGCGACCACGCCGACGACAATTTCGTGAACCCGACCGGCGTGACCAAGCGCCAGATCAAGACGTGGTTCTCGAACCGACGAGCGAAGGAGCGTCTGGATCTGATCAAGATGAAGGTGCAAGACGGCGAGAAATCTGCCGACGTCGACACTGCGGACTCGGAGACGGAAGACGAAGACCGCGTCGAAACCAAGGAAGCTGCCAAGAAGAGCAGCAACAACGCGGCGAGCGAGTCTGCTGCTGCTGCTGGCGACGCGACGCGAAAGGAGCTGTTCGTGTCGGGGGATGCGCAGGAGTCTGCGTCGGCTGCGAAGGAGGATATCGACATGGGCAGCGACGACGTCGGCGACGACCTCAGCGACGCGGAGAGCGAGAAGAGCGCGCCGCCAGCTCAGAGCACTGGCTCAAAGATGCCGAGTATGCGCATGCTGGTCGACGACGACGACAGCGAAGATGACGATGACGACGACGACGACGATGATGATGTGGATGACAGTGACGTCGACGCATAAAGAATGAAGCGCTTTGAAGCAGCCAGTCATGGAGAGCACACATCCATACAGAGAGAGAGAGAAAGACAGCAATAAAAGAAAAACGATCGAGTAATAAATGCAAACACCACATATTGCATGTCCTGAACGAAGGTACCAACTTTGAGGTGGCAGCTGTCCGGATAAGTCGTCGCGCCAACCCTAGCAACTCCGTATTTGTTTGGATCGACCTCCACTTTCAAATCTGCACATTATCCGACTCATTTGCAGCGGACACACCTTTTGACACATTTTCATGCATTATTATACAATGTTGCTATACCTCAAAATCTGCAACGGTATACAATGTGGACTGGGTATACAAAACGGCAGTACACGCTATGTCGCCCACCCTCTCTGCAGCTCCCTCCCACATGTTGCAACTGACGTTGAAGTCTTGATGTTGACGCAAATAAACACAGCTGTCCTTATGTTACAAACGACAATGCAAACGTGAAACAAAGCTCACAATCCATCTTGCCGTGTGCAGCAGAGACCACCACGACACCATCACCTCATCACCAGCCCAGCAGCATGAGCGACCAAGAGCGCGTGGACGTGGACCGCATCCTGAGCAACCCGGTCGAGACCTTCACCGCCACGTACAACCAGCGCGACCTCATCCTCTACGCCGCGGGCATCGGCGAGTCGGACCTCCAGTTCACGTACGAGTACAGCGACAAGTTCGCCGCGTTCCCGCTCTGTGAGTGCATCCATTCATGCTTGCTTGCTTGTCTGTCCTCGCTAGCTCCACACATGCGCTGCGCCTGTCCTGACACGCGCGTGTTGTCTATCTATGCGTTTGCGTGCAGACCCTGTGGTGCTGTCGTTCAAGGGCGAGTCGCACGACATCGTGCCGTTCCCACCGCCAACGCTGTCGGCCACGCCGGACGGCATGCCGGTCGTGAACCCGGCGATGATCCTGCACGGCGAGCAGTCGCTCGAACTGCTGCGTCCGCTGAACCCGGAGGGCGGTGAGCTTCAGTGCGAGACCCGGGTCGTGTCGTTCTTCAACAAAGGCAAGGGCACGCTCATGGAGTCCGAGACGTTGATGAAGGACGCCGACGGACCGGTCGCGCGCCTCATCAGCGGCTCGTTCGTGCGCGGACTCACGGGCTTTGAAGGCAAGGGCCGCAAGCTGCCGCCGCGCGTGCAGATCCCCAAGCGCGAGCCGGACGCGCGCGAGACGTTCAAGACCGCGCCGACCCAGGCGCAGCTCTACCGCCTCTCGGGCGACTATAACTCGCTGCACATTGACCCGGAGATCGCCAAGAGCGTGGGCTTCCCGGCGCCGATCCTGCACGGACTCTGCACCATGGGCGTGGCCTCGCGCGCGCTCTACAAGCGCTACTGCCGCGGCGACCCGGCGAACTTCAAGTCGATCCGCGTACGCTTCGCGTCCCCGTGCTTCCCGGGCGAGACGCTCGAGACCGTGATGTGGGAGAGCGGCAACACGGTCTACTTCCAGACCATCGTCAAGGAGCGCAACGTCGTCGTGATCGACGGCGGCGAGTTCGTGCACGCCGGCCCAGCCAGCGCCAAGTTGTAAAGAGAGCTCAGCCTGACGAGCAGGTGAGTCCAACATAATGGATGATCTTGCTGCTGCTTGCGTAGCTCGAATCTCCGTGCGTGACCAGAATCTTTAAGACACCACCCGTTATCACCACCAAATGATGAAAACCAAAACTCCTTGTCAACTTGTACTAATGCTTTGCATTGTTGTTCATATATTTCCATCAAATCATTATAGTCTCTCGCAGCAGTCTGCGTAATGTATATCTTTCTTCTCGCTCTCTCTCTCTCTCTCTCTCTCTCACAAGCCCATGGCTCAGTCACCAGCAGCTCTTCCGCTCACGCCATTTAGAATTTAGATGGCGTTGCGCGTGATGTACGTGAGCAGGTCAATGCGCGTCACGACACCAAAGATGACCGACTTGACCTCGATCTCGCCCCCCTTGCGGATGCGCTTCTGCTCCGTCACCACGAGCGCAAAGTGGTCGCGGTCGAAGATGCGGCTGAGCTCGTAGAGCGACGTCTGCGTGCTCACCTTCTTGAACTGGCGGTACATGGCGCTCGCGACCGCGTCGGTCGGTTTCACGCGTCCAGGCATGAGCTGCGCGATGAGGTTGCCCTCCGACACCACGCCGACGATCGAGTTGTCGTCCGCGACGACTGGCAAGTTGTCGAAGCCCTCCTTCTTCAGAATGTCCACCGCGTCCTTGCACGTGAGGTCCGGTGTGATCGTCACCGGCGCCTGCAGCGGCAGCTCCGAGACGAGCTTCTTCGCCCACCACGTTGAGCTCAAGCGCGTCTTGGTCATGTCCTCGACGTAGCCGTGCTCGTACATCCAGTCGTCCGACAAGAACTTGGACATGTAGTTGCGCGTCGAGTCCGGGAGCACGACGACGCACGTCTGACCCTTCTTGAGCGACTTGGCAGCCTGGAGCGCAGCCTGCAAGGCAGAGCCGCACGAGCCACCGCAGAGCAGACCTTCTTCGCGGATCAAGCGGCGCGCCAGGAGGAACGACTCCTGGTCGTCCGTCTTGATCCACTGGTCGATGAGGTCGCGGTCGAGCACGTCCGGGATGAAGTCGTAGCCAATGCCCTCGACCTGGTACGACTGCAGACGCTTCTCGTCGTTCAGGTTGTCTGGGTACGCGAGGATCGAGCCCTTTGGGTCCGCGCCGACGACAATGCACTGTGGCGCCTTCTCCTTGATCTTGCGGGCCGTGCCCGAGATGGTGCCGCCGGTGCCAGCTCCCATCACCACCATGTCCACCTTGTTGTCCAGCGCGTTCAAGATCTCTTCCGCCGTGCCGTCGTAGTGCGCGAGCGGGTTCGACGGGTTCGTGTACTGGTCCAAGATGTGCGAGTTTGGGATCTCCTTGTTCAGACGCATCGCGACACCGATGTGGGATTCTGGCGAGTCCCACGCGGCTTCGGTCGGCGTGCGGATGATCTCCGCGCCGAGCGCCTTGAGCACGTCCACCTTCTCCTGCGACATCTTCTCTGGCAGCGTGATGATCATGCGGAAGCCGTAGATCGCGGCGGCGAGCGCGAGACCAATGCCCGTGTTGCCCGACGTTGGCTCGATCAAAGTGTCACCAGGGGTGATGCGACCCGACTCCATCGCGTCCTCCACCATGCGCTTGCCGATGCGGTCCTTCACCGAGCCGCCGGCGTTGAAGTACTCGCACTTGGCGAGCAGCTCGCACTCCAGACCCGCCTTCTTCGCGATCGTGTTGAGACGCACGAGCGGCGTGTTGCCCACGTGCTCCAGGATCGTGTTCAGGATCTTTGGCTCCGGTTTGCTGCAAATTTGCACGCAATGCGCAACACAAAATCGTAAGCCACCACCACCAGCGGGACCACAGCGAACGCTGATGTGTATTAAACGAGTGTATGCATGAGAGAGACGTACCGAGGACGGTGCACGTGAGGACCCTTGACGAAGCACGTATCTGGCGACGCGCAGGGCGTGCCTTCAGGGAACTGACGAGACAGAGAGAGAGAGAGAGAGAGTCCAAACACAAGTCAGTCAAGCGTCGCACACACACACACAGGCAGGCGTGACGAACGCGGACGTACTGGGAGCGCGGAGGTGGCCATAAGGATCGACGGACTGACGAGTGCGGACGAGCGGAGCGATTCGGTTGTGAGCGAGTGAGTGGCTATGTGCGTTTTCGTCTGCTGTTCTCTCTGCCAGCATATTACTGTACGAGGAACATTAGTGCCCCATTGTGGACTTCAATACCCAAGATTGGAAGGATTTGTGCATTCAGCTGTGAGATGAGCAAAAGAAGGCGATGTTGAACAAAGACTGCTAAAACGACGTTAAATGTGCTCCATTGTGTGAAAACCAGCTTCAATAGGATAAGAGGGCGTCATTTCGAAGCATGCTTGATTCGCTTTGAATAAGAGCACCACAAGCATGCTTCGAAATGGCTTGACACTAATGCAGCAATAAACGCTCAATACCTGCTGCGGATCTGTGTGGTTCCACACATTTTCACATTGCAGAGGTTCAACTGATTCTGCATCGGGTTCTCGAATTGAGGATGCCAGCCAGTTGTCTGCAGAACATATGACTCCTTCATCCGAAACCCGATGCACTTGATTGCCGATCAGAGCCTGTCGCATCTGTTCCTTGCTTCTGATTCGCCAAAACTCTGTATCATCCAGTTCACAGAGCTTGATTGGTTGTAAGGAGCACATCACCCAATTCTCGGACTTTGATTGGCTGGACGAATCTGTCGACGAGCGTGTGAGCCATTTCAACACAGCTGAAATGCATCAGCGGATCCAGTTCAGCCGCGTTGATGAACGGCTCACACAAAGCGGAATGGATGGCTGCTGTTGCCCCTCGCTTGAGCGTTCCCAAGCTGGACCGCCGTCTTTCTGGCGCGTATCCTGTTGCATTTCTCTCTCTCCACGCGAGGTTAATGTCATGGCGGCTACAGTCGCGACAGGGTTGTTCCAGGTCGTCTTCAGTGACGAAGTTGCCCGACTCACATGAATGCATCGGAAATGGTTGGATCATCGATTGCGTCACCTAGGTGCTCCGTTATTGCTTGTGGCGTGCGCGAACCGCTGCTTGAAGTGGTTGATCTCTTGCCGCATCGCTTGCAACACTTCGTCGCTTCTTCTTCAGCGTCGTCTCGGCTGCTTGAGGCGGTCTGAGTGGGTTCATCCTCCAGGAAACAGGATGCAGATGAGAGCTCTGCTTTGCTGCAAGTGCTGCTGCGCGGATATCCTGGAAAATGAGCCGACGACACGAGTGAAGCCGCTGGTGAGGCGGCTGATGTCGATTGCCTTAAGGACGCGTTGAACTCGTCCAGAATCAGACGAGACGCTTCTTTCTTCGCCGCATTAGCGCGAGCTGGAAGCCCACGCAGCTCACTCGCTTCACTCATCTTTTCAACCCGCACATTGCTCTCGCGATCGTGCTCCACCCGCTCCAGTATTGACGCGCTTGCTTCATTTCCCAGTAGGTCCGCAATCGCATTCCCAAATTCGTTTGCCACATGTATTTCCTCAAGTGCGAGTGGTTGACAGATTGCGAGTGCGGGTTCTTCTTCAGATTCAGGTGCGAGCGTGTTTTCGTCGTCAACTTGAAGCTCCTGGTTGACGTTTTCAGTCGTTCCTGTCTCGAACTCCATCCTTTCAAACTGGGTTTCCTGTAGTCTCTCGATGCGATCGTCGTTCCCATCGGATGGAGTTGTATCGTAGACGCTCGGGAAGACCTGTCGACCTCTCAATATGTGCACCTTCCTTCTCCCAACACAACACCTCACATCTTCGAAAGCGGAATCACATCACATTGCGTCTCACTATATCTGCATTGCATATGTATTTTTGCACATTCTCCTCAAATGAGTGAAAACATGCAAACGAGAGAGAATGTTGCAAAATCGGTTTTGAAGGGGATTCTTATTGTCGGAGGCATTTGAACAGAGGAAAGGGAATGCTGTGAGATTCGAATTGTCTCAATACGAAGTCAGTATAAACGATGGATTGGTGTGGCGCTCTTCTTCCTATACATGAGGTGCACGCGAGGTTACTTGTTATGCAGAGTAGGGAGCTTCTCAGTATACAGCTATACTTGAAAGTTGTCGAAAAACCTAAACACCTCGTGTCATGTGTTTGCACCATATTCGAGGTTTGAACACCCATAAGGTTATTTTGTTCCCGAATGTTTGCTTCTACTTTTTGTCCCGGCGCTGTACACAACTTTGGACTGAAAGCAAAAACAATAGGGGAGTCTCATAGAGAAGAGAGAGAGAGAGCGAGGGACTCACAAGCGCAACCGAACAGCTCCAGCAGAGCAGAGCAGAGCAGCAGGCGAGGACGAGGAGCAGCAACTGACAGACAGACAGACAGACAGGCTTCTGCGAGTGTGTGTGCGTGTGCGTGCTGAATAAGAGAGAGGCAACGAGGGATCGCCAGTGTACAACGCAAGCAGGAAGGAGGTCACGATGAGCAGCAAGTCGAGCGCGCCGACATACTCGGCCAAGGACATGGAGGTGCACCGCGAGTACATGAAGAAGTACAAGATGCAGTCGAGCGACCTGAGCAAGCAGCCCATGAAGTACCGCGACCACTACGAGATCCTCGGCATCGAGCGCAGCGCCACGCACAGCGAGGTTGGGAATGCGTGGGGTCGTGCGGGAAGGGATGACCTGGCGACAGCGCCATTTGAGCGCATGCTCATCAGTGTGCTGATGCGTGTGAATGAATATACATGTGAATACAGATCCGACAAGCGTATCGCAAGCTGGCGCTGAAGTACCACCCGGACCGGAATGGGACCGCGGAAGCGCAGGAGCGATGGGAGGGCGTGCCTGGTGAGTCTGCTGTGAGCGTGTCTGGGTTGAATCATGCGCGCGGCGCTCTGTATTAAGCGTGCGATGTGTGTGTGTCTCTCTCGATCTCATTATCAGCTGCGTACGCGATCATCTCGAATCCGAATGACCGCGCCGAGTACGATGCCACGCTGGAGACCCGCGATGCGCTCGTGGAGTTCTACAAGACGTACAACCCGGCAAAGCTCGACAACGCCACGATCCAGACGATCATCGACGGCTGGTACGGCCGCGAGGTGGAGCTCTTCCAGATGCTCAACTCGAAGTACGAGATCGCGCCGCACCAGGGCACGAACAAGGCGCTCCAGCGCGCACCGCCAAAGCTCCCACTCGAGCGCGCGCGTGCGGTCTCTCAGGACAGCATGTCGTTCCAGATGAAGCAGGGCGTGGTGAACGACCTCACGTGGAGCGAGACGATCGGCTCGGCGTTCTGCTGCAAGGGCGTGCTCGGCCGCGTGTTCAGCAAGAGCTACTACGAAGTGGAGACCCAGAGTCCGGGCTTCATCGTCGACCACGGTCCCTCGAACACGCCTGGACAGGGACCGGTGCACACAACGATGCAATCCCCCGCGATGCCGCCGCACCTGTCGAATTCAAGCAGCCCCGAGCTGCTCAAGGGGGGAAATGGCGACGACACGGCGTCGACGCGCACCACAATAGTCGACGAGGACGGCGACTCGCGGCCGAGCATGCTGGACGACAACAGCTGCAGCAGCACGCCGCCGAGCAGCACGTCGTCCTCGGAATCGCAGATGAACCTCACGACGTCGGCAGCAATGTCGACGCCCATGGGAGCTCCTGTGGCAGCGGCAGCGGCGAGCTAAGGACGGACCTCGTTGCTGCTGTATTTTCAAGCGCACTGGTACTCTGATGGGGAGGAGGAGAGGAAGAGAGGAAGAGAAAGCAGGATGGAGGTCGTGCCTGCCAGCCTTCTTGGTGTCTATAGGTTTTGTTTGTTTTCATTTTGTCTTCTAACCAGGACGATTATTATTATTATTTGTATGGCAATTCGCTCCAGGGTGCTTCGAGGTATCCTTCCTTGTTCAATAGGGCAAATCGATTGATCTGGATCTCTTTCTTGCATTGCAGGATTACAGGTGTGCATTTGTAGTTTTAGTAAATTCGGCAGCCGCTTTTGGTGATTGCAGTATTCAGCAGCTGGACAACGCGAAAAAGTGCAAACAGAGAAGCAACAAGTGAGAATCATGATGACCCCCAGCAAGCTCACGGGCGACGGCGGCGCCAACGGACAGCAGCAGCAGAGCTTCCTGTCCACGGCGACAGCATCTCCACGCCGCCAGTCAAGCGCCTTGAGTGCTGCTCGGGCTAACGCGACGATCTGCTCGAGCGTCACGCTCTTCCCGTTGCACGCGCTGCAGCGCCTGATGCAGTGCTTTGGGTACACGCACTCGGTCAGCATGCAGAGCGGACGAACGTACGCCGCTTGCCATGCATTCAAGCTGAGCCGAGTCGTATGCGCTGCTTAGATGTGGCAGCTGACTCGTCGGCTGTGTGGGATAGTGTTGCTGTAGGGAGCGAGATCGCGCAGGGCGGGTATTCGTATGTGTACAACGCTCGGGACACGCTGACAGGCGAAGCGTTCGCGCTCAAGAAGATTCTGTGCCAGAGCGAGGACCAGATCGAGATGGCGAAGCAGGAGATCCAGATGCACAAGGCGTTCGCGCACCCGAACATCATGCCGCTGACGGACTACGCCGTGCTCTCGGTGGACGCGAATGCGCTCGAGTACTACCTGCTCTTCCCGTTCATGGAGGTAAGTAAATGCGCGGCATTGGGATGTGATCATTGGTGCTGCTTGTCATATATTCGCCCATGCATTGCTAGGACTATGAGCTAACAAAGTGCGATTATTTGGCTTACAGAGTGGAACTCTGAGAGAAATGATTGATGTTTCTTTAAGGTACACACGGCCAGTCCAAGGCGACCCACGAGCCGAACCGCAGTGGATCTGAAGCTATCGAAGCTGATTTACTTTCCAACTTACCTTGTCCACTGCATGCACAGCCGACGCATGAGGATACCAGAAAGCCAGATTCTCGAGCTCTTCTTGAAGATCTGCCGCGCGGTGGCCGAGCTGCACTCCAGATCGCCGCCGCTTGCTCACCGTGACATCAAGGTATGCATTCTATCCTGAGTGGCGTTGCGCGCGTGTGATCTGAAGGTCTCTCTTGTCACTTGGACTGCAGCCTGAAAACGTGCTGCTGTCGGACTCGAACGAGCCGGTCCTGACTGATTTCGGATCCGTCTCTGTCGCCGACATCGCGATCACGAAGCGCGCCGATGCGCTGCTGCTTCAAGAGCGGGCTGCGCAGCTCAGCTCCATGCCGTATCGCGCACCAGGTAGACTTGCCGGACTCTTGTCTGTGCATTGAGAGGCTGCTGTAGCTCACCGACGGCCTTGTTCTTCTGCCGCAGAACTGTACGATGTCCCGGACCACGCGCACATCTCAAGCAGAACTGACGGTGAGTCCTGCTGCTTAGCTCTGCGCACGTTGCCTTCGTCACTTTGCCGCTTCCCCGTGGTATACTGAACTGACGCAGCTGAATGTGGATTGTCTTACGCCTGCTGCACAGTGTGGTCGCTCGGGTGTCTTCTCTACGCCATGGCGTTCGGGTACTCCCCCTTCGAGTGCTCGTTCTACGACAACGGCGACGTGCGCATCGTCGAGTGCACCTATCTAGCGGTCATCGGAGCGATCAAGTTCCCGAAGTCCCACTCGTACTCGACCGACTTCTGCGACTTGATCCGGTAGGTACCGAGTGGAAGCGCTGGAGCTGACGTGACCGGATCTGTGTGCGCTGCGTGTCAGATTGAAGAATGAGGAGCTGGTTCTCACAGCATTGTGACTTTGTTGCTTTGACAGCTGGCTGCTCACGCAGGACCTCCAAGCCCGACCAACCGTGTTTGACGTCATTGAGAGGATCCACGCACTGAATCCGTGACTGCACACAGCATCGCGCATGCAGGATAGAAAGAGCGCTCTCAAGAGCAGCAAGAGAGCGAAAAAAGCGCGCCAGTGCATCAATTCGATGTGCACGAAGGTATTTGGCGGGGAACTCCTGCGTCTGCATCTGTATTTATCGCTTCGATCAAACTGACTTTTGGAATTTTGTGGTTTCGAGTGCGACTATTTTCGAAAAGCTAGTTTATAGTTGGCGCTCTCTGATTGGTCGGTTGTGCGCCAGCCAATCATGGCTCGTTATCTGGAGAACTTTCTACATCGTGTTTTGTGTTTGAGAGTGTTGGTCACAGTGCGAGTGTTCCTGTCAGCCACTTGCTGCTTTCTTCACAATCACGATGAGAATGGTGACCTGACGCCAAGACGAAGCGCTTATTTGCCAACTTACCACGCCCTCCGCTCACACATTCGCCCTACGTCCAGTCCCCCACTCCAACATGAACGTGACCACCAGCTTCGTGACCCCGTGCGAGAAGCGACCAGCGTCCCCCGAGAGCAGCGGCGACGGATCCACGCGCTGCGACGGCTGCAAGTCCTGCGGCGCCATTCTGGAGCTCGACGGCTGCGGCCACCGCTTCCACCCGCGCTGCATCTTCGCGTGGCCGATCTCGCAGTGTGAGGTCTGCGCGGCGTCCGTCGGCGCGGTCAAGATCTTCCGCGAGTACAAGAACGCGCAGAACTCGATGGTGCGCAAGGGCAAGTGGAGCGCGGACGAGCACAAGTACGCGAACATGATGATGAAGCAGTTCCAGCTCGGCGCGCTGCCGCTTGTCGACGGACTGCACTTGCGCGGGTTCATCTCGAGCTTGCTGCAGTGCGACCCGCTGCGCGTGACGAAGAAGTACTCTGGCCACGCGATCGGCAAGCAGAACTTTTTCTACCAGTACCGCAAGAACTACTGCTACAACCTGCACATCAAGCTGCAGAAGCGCGTGTCGAGTCTGCGCAACCACTTCTACTGGCACATCCAGTACCGCTGCAAGTTCGGCCACTCGATCAACATCCAGGAGCTGAAGGCTGCCGAGTCGGACTACTGGATCCGCGAGTTTCTGCGCTTCGCCAACAAGATCGGCCAGCGCGTCGAGTTCTCGGCGCACCCGATGCCTGCGTCTCCTGCTCCTGCTCCAGGTCCGCATCCAGTCGTCCAGGAGCAGCCAGTCGCTATTGAGGTGGCTGCGGCCAGCGCTCCAAGTACCCCAGTTATGCAGCCAGTGGACGAAGTGAAGATCGAGATCGCGGCTCACGAACCAGAAGAAGAAGAAGAAGAAGAAGAAGAGAAGGCACCAGTTGTCGTCGTTGACGCAATGGCGCCGTCGTCGAACAAGTACTCCCAGGCGTCCGCTGATCTCGCAGAAGGCGCGCTGTCGCCACTGAGCTTTGACGAGTGGAATGACGCGACGCCCGCATTCGGTGCGGTGCTGGACGGCATGGTCTTTGAGGATTTTTCTCAGGGCGACTCGAGCATGTCGCCGATCCTGCCCAGCAAGGTGGCGGTGCACACGACGTCGAAGGCGCGCTGCTCACTGAGCGACTGGCTGCAAGAAGAAGAGTCGCGCTGGAACGAGACCATGGCGGTGCCGTCGTTGTCGTTCACGCTCTCGGACTGCGCCTAAGCGACCGACTGGCGAACGAAGAAGCATCAGCGCAATGTCTGTACCATATTTATGAGATCCCCCTCTCACAGAGAGAGAGAGAGAGGCGATCAAGGCATTTTTATCCCCCAAGTTTGTCCACGACACTGGATCTGCGCGCGCATTTATTCCATCCGATAGCGAGGAGGGCAAAAAAGAAGAGATTCGCATAGTTAGCAAGCAGCATAGTTTATTTCTCGTTTTGAGCAACCACATGTCAAAAGATATTTGTTTCATCCATTTCTTCCTGACAGCTTTCCAAATCCGCAACTTGCAGACAGCAATTCACGGCGGCAACGACAAAACCATATTGTTATTATGGCTACGTGTGTAAACTCGCCGCACTCATTGGCTAAAACTTCTCCACCAAGCATACTTATCGCCCTCTCACTGGCCAAAAAAAGCAGTCTGTTGAACTTTGGGACACGCAATAAGAAAGTACTTCTTTTGGTTGCAGCTGCACATAAGAGGTCTGATGGTGTGCACTTTGATGACGAGGGTCATCATTTCCCAAGTGGCCACCTCAGCACCAAGCCACTCACAAGCGATCCGATATCTCCATCATGTCCGTCTCCTTCGCGTTCTCGTCGCTCGTCTCGATCTTCTCGGAAGCCTCTGCGCCAATTGATCAGCTCGTCGCGGACGACAAGAGCAAGACGGTCGTGCTCTTCACGTTCGACAAGGAGCAGGAGTACGCAGCCAAGCCCTTCCTCACGCCGCTGCTCTTCCTCTTCCGCGACCGCTCCGACCTGGTACCACGCTGCTATTCTATGCGTCTATGTGCGAATGCAATTGCGCACTCTCTCATGGCGTCTTTGTTTGTGTGCTCTCTGCCTACTATAGGTGCTGCTGCGAACCTCCGAGGTGGACGCGACCCCGAGCCTGAGTGTGTTCAAGGACGGCGCCAAGGCACTCACGGTGACCGCTGACGGCGAGTTGACGGACCGCATCACCGCATTGCTCGCGCAAGTCGGATGGAGCCCTGGTACGCTTTTCTAGACTCGATCGCCCCTATGTGAAGAACATTATCGGTACTCATGTCCGTTTGACATGCTGATGGGTATGGCTATGCAGACTGCCCATCCGAAGAGCAGCTGCCCAACTTCCTCGCGCCGGTGGACTACAAGGAGCTGCTGAGTGACGTGGACGCGTTCACCACGGGCCAGCGCGACTTCATCGCGAACGGCGCGAACGTCGCGGCGATCATCTGGAACGCGTTCGTGGCCGCCAAGCGTCCGGTCAACTGGGCGGGCTTCTACTTCATCCGTCCGCTCGCGAACCCAAAAGAGACGGACCACTCGCAGATTTTGCTTTTGGGTCCTTTCGTGGGCAAGCCGGCGTGCTCGCGCATCCGTCTTCAGAACGGCGTGTGTGGTGCTGCGGCGCGCACCAAGACCGTGCAGCGCATCGCGGACGTGCACCAGTTTGAGGGTCACATCGCGTGCGACGGCGCGTCCGAGTCGGAGATCGTCGTGCCCGTGTTCAACGCCGAAGGAGACGTCGTCGCGGTCATCGATCTCGACTGCCCAAAGCAGAACGGGTTCTCCGTGGAGGACGAGCGCCACCTGGTCGAAGTCGCGCGCCTGATCTCCGAGCGCAGCGACTGGCTCAACCTCACGCTCCCGTACACCCAGTAAAGAGTGTACACCATTGTCTTGTTGGCGACAGTGTGCTTTGAATGAGTCGTGCTCTCTGCATGACCCACAGAGTATGAAGTCTCATGTGGGAATCCGACACGGAGGCGACAAAGGTCAGGCTCATCATGACAAAACAGTAGGAATACTGAATCGAGCCAAAATAGAGAGTGCCCGCGTCTACTGTGTTGTTGAGCCCTACCTTCAGTCTTTGCGAGTGTTTGGGTCACCTTCGATGCGGCTTTACGGGTAGTTTCTTGGCTGACGGGACCCCACTGCCTCGCTTCACTGGTGCTTGAGCTCAAACCGCTGGACTTGGTGCAGGATCTCGGACACGGATCGGCTCAGACCGCATTTATCTATCAGCTCTGAGCTGTTGCTTGAGCTCCTATTGGCACTCTGCGGTCGATGACTCTGGTTCTGATTCAGTCGTTGCCGTTGTTGTTGCTGTTGAATGAGCGACTTTCGACCTTTGCGAAGCACGTGGACGACGTCGCACACTGGCGAGGAGGAGGACACGTTGTCCTGACTGGTTGTGGCTGTGTTAGAGCTGAACGAAGTGGATGCTGCTGCAGAATAGGCGCTGGTCGTAGACGTGGAGTTGGATCGTGCGAAACGCAGCGTCACGCGCGCTTCTTCGTCCTCTCGACGGCGTCGTAGCAGCTGCAGCTTGCGAGAGCTCAGGCGGAGGATGAGCTCCAGGTCTGTTGTGCGGATGTCGGCATCGAACTGTTCGCATGAAGATCAGATCATGAGGCAATCACGATTCATGTGATATGTGATGGGGGTTGAGCAATCTCAACGATAGAGCAGATGCATTAGGTACCTCCTTGAGCTCCAGACAGGCTTTGCGAATCGCAGAGGCGTCGACTCCAGGGTACACCGCTGCACAATGATCGAAATTGTCGAATGTCGACCGTCAGTTGGATCTTGTAGGCAAGTAACAAGAAACACAGACAGAGTGATGCTCACTGAGCTGAATGAGGCGCTGGAATTCCTTCGTGCTGCTCTGCTCCAGGATCAGGATCTGCTCCAGCTCGTCTGTGAGTCCCTCCAGGTTTTCCACCGAGTCAGACTGACTTTGCTTGTCTCTCAGTATCTGTAGTGGCTGGGGCTTGTTCTTGTCCCGTCACTGCTGTTGTGAGGCTTTGTTCGAGCTCTTTCAAGTCAAAGTAGACGTTCGAATCAATGGTCTGCATCCAGCCACACTCACCACCTTCACTCCCTGGCTCCACAGAATGACGACTGCTTCTCAGCAGCCAGCTGATGCACGTGGAGCTCAGCGGGATATCGCACTCTGTTCGTGGAAACTGGAGCGTCGTCTTGGTCGCTAGTTGTCGGATCTCCGAGATTCCTCCGCTTGCGTTTGTCGAAAATGTCGCTGCTGAAGTGGATTTCGACGGTGGAAGTCGACGATGGAAGTCGACGATGCGACCTTCGCGAGCTTATTGGCACTGGAGTTGCTGACTGGAGTGTGGAGCGAACGATGTCCGTCCAGGTACTCGAGCCAGAGTCTCCGAAATGCAACGACGGCTTGCATTTGCTACCAGTAGCATCAGCCACTGGTACTGAGAGCTGGGAATTTCCGCTGCTCTTCGACGGTAGAACAGCAATGATCCGCTGAACGCGCAGCGTCTGCCCGATTTCCAGCACAAGACCGTTCCGAATCAGCAAGTCCCGCGTCATCGCCTCGATATCAGAGTCACTTGCGCCAGCGTTCACTCCTGCGCTGCTTGTGTTGCTGCTGCTATCATCTGACGACACCCAGAGCGGGTACAACTGAGAAAAGCGGATCGAACCATTCAAATCCTGTTGAAGCCGCGCCAAGAACACGTCCCACTCGAATTGTCTGGTGCGCTCCTGAGCCTATCGAGTGAGAACCAAATCGTCCACACGAAGAAGACGACGCATAACAGTGTCAGCACAAGGTAGCTGTAAGCTGTCAGACCGTGAGTTATGGTATGCACTACACGCTCGAGCGGTGGATACTAATACGAGCATTACCATACTTTCGGACTCGTCCGTGCTCTCCATCGCGACGCCTTCGATGCGATCGAGCGCTTTCTTCATCTCGGCAATGCACTCAAACAACAGCGTCTACAAAATAGACACAGCGATTAGTCCATTGAGAGGTGAGCTTCACGAGCTGCAATAGTGTCAACTGCATACTAGCAGCACCTTTAGCCGCTCATTTGCGCTCTCGCACGACTGGCGCGCAAACTGTGAGTACAGGGTCGCACTCACCTGCGCCTGGTGCACCACGTGGTCGCAGTCGTGCGCGATCGCCTGTTGCTGCTGCTGCTGGAGCTCCTGCGTGCGCGCCACTCTTCTTCTGTGCAATTGCTCGCGCTTCCGTCGCAGCTCTCGGACACGCGCGGTTGAGTAGCTGCTCGCGCTTCTCCCAGACTGAACCTGCTGGAGAAGCGACGCTCGCATGTCGGCATCGCGTTGAGTCAGGATGCCCAGAAATGTATCTGCTGGTGATGGTGAAGGCGTCGAGCGATGGTACAGTCTAGTGTCGTTGTTGTCACATGGCCATGTGTTTAGTGGAGCTGGAGCAGCAGCAGGACGGAGCCTTGTGCCATCACTGCCATTATCGATGTGGCTGGGCAGCTCTTGGTAGACCTGCGCGGTCAGACTGCTGCGAAGCGACTCGAAAACGGAGGCGAACGGATCTGGGGCTGTGCGTGCATTGCTGCTGCGCTGCGCCATCTCACTCTCTGCGGGAATGTAGACAGCCGCAGCAGGCAACCAGGATCACGCTGGCACGCGCGCTTAGTAGCCCAGCAAATGCGTGTCCACTTCAGGGTTGGCAGATCGATTTGAGATTGCTTCTCATCTCTTCAAGCAGGAAACCTATCACATCGCATCTTGATGCTTGCAATTAGCATAGCCTCTCTAAACAGATGCATCTGCTGCCTTTCTGTCTGACTCCTTCTGAGAGTTCAGTGCAAAACAGAAGAAGAGTTTGGAGTTTGGTATCAAGAAGTGTTTCCGCTTTCAGAGAGACATTCGGGTTTGATACTCAACAACAACTCCACATTCCTACTAATAGAAAGAAAGAAAAAGAAAATACCAAAAGGTGTCGCGTCTCTTGAGGTGATGTGAGCCACAACACTGCCATCATCACCACCAAATGCGAAGCTGGCACTTCAGTGGATTGAACAGTGTTCGTCGAAAGGAGAATGGGTTGGACCAGTTTTCATGCAGCGCGACTCTTTGCGATGACTCTTGAAGAGCGCATCCACGTGCCTCACGCCAACACACACCAGAGTGTCACGAAGAAAGAAAAGATATAGCGCCGCACACACAGCAGCAGCAGCCACCTGAGCCAGCAGAGTGTGAACCGCACATGCCTCGCTCGAGAAGCCGCGATCTTTCCACAATCCGTCTGTCCATTCACTCATCCAGTTCCCTCCCTCCCACATTCGCATTCATTCGTTTCAGAGTTTCAAGTGTGCCAGCCACCGCTCGCTCATTCGCCCAAAATGCACCGATTCCATCCAATAGGAACCTTTACAGTCTTCATCAACTGCTCATCATCAGCTTCATATAGGCTCAAAGCCCTTCTCTATTGACAGTGTCTCTCGCGTTTGCATCGACTGACTGAATCACAAAGACCCAGACAGGAAAGACAGACAAAGAGAGAGGAAGATTCCCCCCTTTCCATCCAAGCAACAGGCGAGTGCGAGCGGGCGTTGACGGCGACCGATTCGCTCATTTCCCAAGGCTCAGCGCACTCTCGAGCAGGCGGAGGCACCAGCAGTGCGTTCCCAGGTCTCTGCGCTCTCTCGGACGGTGTGTATTGCAATAGCAACAGCAACAACAGCAAGGCGCGAACGCAAGCGCAGAACGACAGGAACACGAAAGACAGATGACAAACATGGCGACGCTCCCGGTGGTGACCGATGCCACCAAGCGCATGACGTACGGCAGCGACCGCCACGCGCTCGAGATCGCAGTCAACACGATCCTCGCAGATGAAGACGACGACGCGCACACGGCGTCCAGCTCGTCGCTCGAGAGCTCGTCGCCGATGCTGCTCAGTGCTGGAGGTGACGATGGCGGTGCCATGAGCACCGCGTCGTCGCGCCACCACGACGACGTCGTGCGCGAGCTCGGCGTGGACCCGAACTACGGGCTCTCGCCGCTCAGTGTGGAAGAGCGCCAGCGAGAGCACGGGTTCAACGAGCTCGAGACTGAAGAAGAGGTGCGTTTGTATGTGGTTGAGCTCGATATGAACTACTATGTGTGAAGCTAACATGTTGCGCTCACTATTGGCATCATTCGTGTGTGTGTTTGTATGAACAGGAATCGATTGTGCTCAAGTTCCTGGGTCAGTTCAAGGACCCGCTGATCATGCTGCTCATGGGCTCGGGCGTCGTGAGCGTCATGATGGGCCACACGGACGACGCGATCTCGATTTGCGTGGCGATCACGATCGTCGTGACCGTCGCGTTCGTGCAGGAGTACCGCTCCGAGAAGACGCTCGAGGCGCTCAAGGAGCTCGTGCCGCCGCGCTGCCACGTGGTGCGCGACGGCGTCACGAGCGACATCTTTGCGAAAGAGCTCGTGCCGGGCGACATCATCCTCGTGAACGTCGGCGACCGCATCCCGGCGGACGCGCGGCTCATTGAAGCGATCGACCTGGAGGTGGACGAGTCGAACCTCACGGGCGAGACGCTCCCGGTCGTGAAGCACACGGCGGTGATCGAGAACGGCCATCTGCACCCGATCGCCGAGCGCAAGAACATCATCTACATGGGCACGCTCGTGCGCGCCGGTCGCGGTCGCGCGGTGGTGTTTGGCACGGGCTCCAAGACTGAGTTCGGACTTGTCTTTGACGTGATGCACACCGTGGAAGAGCGCAAGACGCCGCTGCAGAACAGCATGGACACGCTGGGCAAGCACCTGTCGATGTTCTCGATCGGCATCATCGCGATCATCGTGATGATCGGCATTCTGCAGGGCAAGGGGCTGCTCTCGATGCTCCAGATCGGGGTCTCGCTCGCGGTCGCGGCGATCCCAGAAGGATTGCCGATCTGCGTCACGGTGACGCTCGCGTTCGGAGTGATGAAGATGGCGAAGCGCCACGCGATTGTGAAGAAGCTGCCGGCCGTTGAAGCGCTGGGCTGCATCAACGTGATCTGCGCCGACAAGACCGGCACGATCACGACCAACAAGATGGAGGTGATCGAGATCTTTGTACCGTTCGAGAGCGTGTACGCGGAAGTGAACGGCGTCGGCAAGCGCGCGACCAGCAGCTCCAGGAGTGTGCATGCCAGTGGCGTGGCTGCTGCTGCTTCGGCGGGCATCCAGAGCCACGTGACGATGCGCGGGGAGCCTGTGACGGAGAGCAGCCACCCGCACGTGTTCCACTGCCTGCTCGCCGGCGCGCTTTGCAACAACGCGGTCATCTCGGAGGGCGAAGTGATCGGCCAGGCGACCGAGGGTGCTGTGCTCGTGTGTTCCCAGAAAGTCGGCGTCACGAAAGAGGTCATGGACCAGTACAACCGCGTGAGCGAAGTGCCGTTCAGCTCGGACAAGAAGTGGATGGCGGTTTGCTGCGAGCAGAACGGGTTCCGCAAGTGGTACCTGAAAGGCATGACCGAGGCGATTCTCTCGCGCTGCGACAAGATCGAAGACAACTGCGGACGCTTCAAGGACATGACGGCTGGCGACCGCGAGCGCATTCAGAACGAGTCGCAGCAGATGGCGTCGCGCGGTCTGCGAGTGCTCGCGCTGGCGTTTGGCGACCACTCGGACCGCGGCATGGTGTTCTCGGGTCTCGTCGGTATCTCGGACCCGCCTCGCGCAGAGGTCGAGAAGGCGATCGTGGAGCTGCACATGAGCGGCGTGAAGACTGTGATGCTCACTGGCGACTCGCGAGAAACTGCGATCGCGATTGCGACGAAAGTGGGCATCATCACCCCCGAGGACTTTGAGAACAGCGAGTCCCCTGACGACATTGCTGTTTCCGGGACGGAGCTCGAAGCCATGGACATGATGGTGCTGGAGAAGCGCATTCTCAAGACGTGCGTGTTCTACCGCACGTGCCCTCGCCACAAGCTCAAGATCGTTCGCGCGTTCCAGGAAGCGGGCTTGCAGGTCGCGATGACTGGTGACGGTGTGAATGACGCTCCGGCGCTGAAAGCCGCGGACATCGGTATCGCGATGGGCACGAGCGGCACGGATGTGTCGAAGGAGGCGTCCGACATGATCCTGCTGGACGACAACTTTGGCACGATCCTGTGCGCCATGGAGGAAGGCAAGTCGATCTACCACAACATCAAGCACTTTTTGCGCTTCCAGCTGAGCACGAGCATCTCGGCGCTGTGTCTGATCGCGATCTCGACGCTCTTCAACCTGCCGTCGCCGCTCAACGCGATGCAGATCCTGTGGATCAACATCATCATGGACGGTCCGCCGGCGCAGAGTCTGGGCGTCGAGCCGGTCGACCGGGACGTGATGAAAGAGGGACCGCGCGCGAAGGACGCGAGCATCATCACTCGTCCGATGATCAAGCGCATCCTCACGTCGGCGTGCTTCATTGTCACGGGCACGCTCTACGTGTTCTACAACGAGCTTGGAGCCGATGGCTCGGTGAGCAAGCGCGACCGCACCATGAGCTTCACGACGTTCGTCATGTTTGACATGTTCAACGCGCTCTCGTGCCGCTCGGACGACAAGTCGGTGTTTGAGATCGGCTTCCTCTCCAACACGTTCTTCGCGTACGCCGTCGGCGCGTCCCTGGTACGCTGTCTATCATTGCTGATCTTAGGAACTTGTGAGCTTGGTCTGACCATTCGTGTTGTGTTGTTTTTGTTTCCCTCCAGGTGGGTCAACTGCTGGTGATCTACTTTCCTCCTCTGCAAGCCACGTTCCACACGGAAGCGCTGTCTCTGGGCGACCTCGTGTACATTTGCTGCATCGCGTCGACCGTGTTGATCTTTGACGAGGGCCGCAAGTGGTACGACAGCAAGATTAGGCTCCACGCGAGCATGCGGTCTGCCAACGCCATGGGCGTCAAGAAGAAGCGCTCGTGGCAGGGCAAGGCGTACGAGACGGTCTGAGCGCCATAGGCAAGCGATAGATGGAGTAGACTCACACCCACAGCAGACAAACCAGGACGCCCAAGTTCTCCGGCACACTCCTGGAACACGCACGCACTGATGTGCTGGCTGGCTGCTTTGCGCGGAACGGGGTGAAGATGGCGAGAGGCAAAGAGAGAGAGAGAGCCTTTGTTGTATAATGTAGTAGATTTGGATGATGATGAATAATGAACTTGGCTTTGATGACACGAACGGTCTGCTGTAGTGTACAGATTTTGGGAAGCGCGACAGACAAACACAGCCAAGCAACGTGACGAGTCACTCGCTCAACTCTGTCCAATGGCCAGCAGCAGGCGCTGGCCGAGGGACCGAAGCACCAGGATCGTGTCGAGCGCCGTCAGCGCAATCGCACAGGGGACGTTCGCTGGAAACTCGTCTTGGCTGCACTGTGCATAGTACGACTAAGAAAGAGACATGATGAACAACACAAAGACAGCGTTAGTCCACGAGGTGGGATTGCAACCTCAAGTGCTTCGGTATTTCATAAGCACTGCTCACCTTTGCCGTCTCGAGGTTCCTGCTGATGCCGTCGCCGCCCATAGCGTGCATGAGTCCGCAGTTGAACGCCGCCTCCGGGTCGCCCAGCTGCGCGGCGAGCGAGTACCTCTCGAGTGCGATCGAGTGGTTGCGCTCACACACGCCTTCCCATTCGTCATAGAAGCACATGGCGGTCTTGCGAATCCCCTCCGTGTCGTTCAGGTTCGCTGCCTGCGAGTACAGACCGAAGGCTTCCGCCATTGGTCTCTTGGTCATCCCCATCCACGGGATCACTGCCGTCTCATCAGCCTCGCTCTTGTCTCCTGTGGGGTCTTCTTGGGGGAAGATCGTATCGCCGTATTTCTCCAGCAGGTATGCGGCGTTGATCTGCGCGTCTTCGTCGCCCAGTTCCGCCACCAGCCGATAGTGGAGGAACGCGCGCAGGTAGTCGCCCTTCTGGTAGCACTCGTAGCCCTGGGAGATCGAGAACGGCAGCTGCGAGAGCACGTCCGGATGCAGCGCCACCATGCGGAAGTTGTGCACCGCCTGCTCGCAGGACTTGGGCGTCCCCACGCCGCGGTACTGCATGACCGCCAGGTTGAACAGCGCCTGGCTCGACTTGGACTCCGCCGCGAGCGAGAAGTGCTCAAACGCCTTGGACCCATTCCGAGCCACGCCCTTGCCATGCAGGTACGCTGAACCCAAGTACGTGTGCGCCTCATTGTAACCCAGCTCGGCCGCTCGCTCAAAGTAAAGCACGGCTTTGGTCTCGTTCTTAACCACGGGCGTACTCCCCATGAGGTACATGACGCCGAGTCCGTAGTGCGCAAACGCATTGCCCTGCTCCGCTGCGCTGCGAAAGTACGTCAGCGCACTGGCGTTATTCTGGGGGACCCCCACGCCGTTCGACAGCATCATGCCGAAGTTCGCCTGCGCGTGGGCGTCCCCAGCATCCGCGGCTCGCTGGAAGTACTGTGCAGCCACCTGCTGGTTCTGCTCCACCCCCACAGCGTCGTCACCATAGAAGTACGCCTGGCCGATGTGCTCCGTGGCTTCCGCCCACTGCGGATCCGCGGGATCTGCTGCGAGCGTGCGGTAGTACTCGAATCGCTGCGCGGGGTCCACAAGACCACCGCCGTCTTCGTTGATGAACGAGGAGCTCGGGATCCACTCTTCCGACAGACGCTCGACGATCTGGAAGGGCTTCTCGCCCCCCTGGTCTGCCAGCGTGCGGATGTTCGACTCGGCGCAGCGGTGGTAGTGCATCACAGCGTTGTCACACGCGCGCGCTTTCGGGACGCTTGGCACTTTCATCCTGCCGCTCAAGTACCGGTAGCCGACCGCAAGCGACGCGCTCAGGTCGCCGTTCGCCGCGAGCTTTCGGAGAAGCGACTCCGCGGCTTCGTGGCGCTGCTCGGTGCTCACGGAAGCGTTGCGCGGCACGCCAAAGTCGATCAGGTTGAGCATCGCGAGCGTGCTCATGGCCGACACGACGCCAGCGTCCGCAGCGGCGCGCAGATCGACGAACGCCTGCGTGAAGTTGCCAACAGCTCCCGTCGGCTTGCGCGTCGCGACGACGGGCTCAAAGAGCTCCATGTACGCGAGCGTCTCTTTCGCGTACACATCGTTCTGCTCGGTAGCGAGTCTTTGCATGCGAGACACGATCTCTTCCGTAAACCCCTCGCTGTCTAATCGCTTCTCGAGATCCAAAAACTCTTGAGAGAGCTCCAGCGCCGCCTCCGCAGCCTCAAAGTCGTTGCTATTGCCACCATAACCACCTGCTGCTCCTGCTGCTGCAGCTTCGTCGAGGTGATCCAGAATCCGCTCTGCAAGCTCTGATAGATCCAATTCGCCATTGTTCTTGTTCTTGTTCTTGTCGTCCAACAGACTCTCGAGCAGAAAATCGCCACTCGATCCATGCGAGGAACGTGATACCGCATCGTGGACCAGTTGCTCCAGCTGTTCCACCACCGTTGGGTCGATCTGAAGAGGCAGATGCGATGGACCGTGCGCTCGCTCTTGCACCTGCGCAAGTAGCGACTCCAGCATCGTCCTTAAATGCTCTTCCGCATGCTCCAGGCGCGTGGTGCCGTCGACGCTCGGATCCATTCGCTCCCCTTGATGCTGTTCATTATCGCCTTTTGGTGCTTCTTCTGCGTCATGCGCCACCACTCGCGTCCAGGTTACGTCGCCGTCCTGCTCGTTCCCGTGCATTTCCCACGACGCAAACGCATCCTCGACAGGATCTTGCTTGGGTTGGTCGCCATCAGTTGATGCTGAAGCAGACGCTGCTGAGGCTGCAGGCACGTTCTCAACTGCTGTCTCGTCATGACTCTCGGCAGCTCTGCTACTGCTGCTGCTGCTATCTTGAAGCTGGATATCTGCGCTCGCGAGGGCTTGAGTCCCAATGAGCGCGAATGCCGCTGCAACCTGCTTCCAGCGAGCCATCTTCGGCGAGTCGGTTCGGTGTTGATTCGTTCGCCGAGTGATTCTCTCCGTCGATTCTGCTTCAATTTGACCGAGTGAGACCGCAATCGGAGGATCTGTGAGCAGAGAATACGGCCACGCCTTTCAATCGCCAATTCAAGCTGCTTCTTCGTCGTCCGTCCGCGCGCCGTCGAGCGATTCGCACGCCCTGATGATCGCTCTTCACCACGTGGCTTGCACTGCACAAAAATGCCAACACCCAAGTCAGCAGAATATCATTTTTAGGAGCAATTTGCTTGAGGACGGCTCGGATCGGCTTGAAAGCAGTGTCAGATTTGGTTTTGAGGTGGGCCACATTGGTTAGATCGATCAATTCATTTCTGAATTGAGAGCAGAAATATGTCTGGCTGAGACTTCGACTAGCAGCATTCACATTAGTGGGGAAGACAAATCCAGAGAGACGTTCATCATGCCTGCCGCGCTGCTCAAGCTCTCCGCCGCGACGACCGCCAAGCACGGCGCCGTGCTCGCTCGCGCTGTACGTTCTCGCCTTCACAGCTACCTCTCTCTCTCTATGTGTGTGTGTGTGTGTGTCTTGTGGCTATAGCAAATGCAGTGCGATCTAACGCAACTCTCTCTCTCTCTTGTCATCTGCGCATTGCCAATAAAACGCGCGCGCGTCAACTCATCCTAACAACACAACGTAGGCGTCCACGCAGGCCGCGGTCTCGAACGTCGACGGCTCGTACTCGTACGTCAAGTCGCGCACAGCCTACCGCCTGGAGGTCGCGTCGCTGCGCAAGGAGTTCATCGTCGAAGTCGCGCGCCGCAAGGAGAAGCTCGCCCGTGATGCCGAGTACGTTGCTGTGGCTGCCTTTCTGTTTCCAAGCTTATTCCATAGAGTGTACTCACGCATGTGTGCCGTCGCCGCTTGGTTCCAACAACAGAGCCCAGCGATTGAAGATCATGAAGGAGAAGGCCGCGCGCTTGGAGATCAAGCGCCAGCAGCAGGCGATCCGCGCGCAGGAAGTCGCGCGCGAGAAGGCGCTCCACGAGGAGAAAGTGCGCGCGTACTTTGAAGAGAAGGTGGTCGTGCGTGAAGCGCGCGCCGCCGAGGTGGAGCGCCGTCGCGAGGCGCTCTTGGCGTCGCTGCGCCAGCAGTCCGGATCGTGGATCACAGCAGAGAACTACGAGGAGAAGCTCAAGGAAGACGTGTTCATCTACTCGCCCCACCAGATCTCGGCGCGCAGCGCGTTCGACCCATCCAGTACGAGCGGCAGCGCCATGTCGTGGTTAGAGAAGCTCCAGCGCATGAAGCCAGCTGGCGCGAAGACCGACGACGCCGCTGCTGCTGCTGCTGACGCCGAGACGCCAGCCAAGAAGGACGAATAAGCAACACGACATTCACCGGCGCAGTTAATACATTAGAGGAGGAGCCCAGCCAGTCAGCCAGCCAGAGAAACACGAGTTGAAGACCGTAAACCACCCCACCCAACTTTGCTTTTCAAACGGTAGCCTCCAGTTTGCATTCGCTGCCGTGTTGTGTTTGTCTGCTTTGGCTGTGTGGAGCGAGCGTATTGCATTGCATGCAAACCTGTTGACGTTAGATCCATCCAAAGAAGAGTGCGCCAAAGAACACGAGCAGCGCGACCAGGTTGAGCGCCGGAACGAACGGGTGCTCGTGCACCTGCTTGCTCATCACCGCGAGGTACAACGTCGCAAACGTGATCGCGAGGATCAGGTAGAGCCAGGGGAACTTGGTCGCAGCCTCGGATTTCGCCTTCCAGTCCCGTTCTTCTTGCTCGCGCTGCAGATTGAGCTGCGTCTCCACTGCATTGTGCCAATTCTAGGGACAGAAGAGAGCGTCAATGTGTCAACGATAAGGTACATACAGTTCACATAGCGGAGCTCTTGACATGTGCGAGAGCTCAGTTCAACAGGTACCTACGTACCATCAGCAGCGTCTCGTTCGTGGTCTCCATGCGGATGTTCGCAAACAGTTGCTCCAGCAAGTGTGGGAAATCGCCTTTGAACGTGACAAACGCCGGCTCGGACGTTACGATCTGCAGGTTCGACTGCAGAAACGCCAGCGCCACCTGCTTGAGGTGGGAGGCACTCACCAGGTCCGCGACCGCGAGCACCTCGAGGCAGTTGGCCAAGCTCACGCGCACCGCGTGCTCGCAGAGCCACTTCCAGCGCACGAGTCCGTACTTGTCCGCCGCGATGAGGTCTTCCAGCAGCTGCTCCGCTCCGTCGTCGTCGTCGTGCTGGTTGCTGTCGTTACCTTTGTGGAGACTTGGGAGCGCGACATGGTCATTGTAGATGAAGTTGAGCACGCGCAGCATGCCCGCGTACGCCTCGTTCACCTCAATCACCGCATTGGCTTTGTCTTGCTGCTGCTGACCATGCTTCAGCTGAAACCCGAGCAGCGCGCGAAAGTACTCGCTTCGAGCGATCAGCACGCAGCGATGGACGGGGATCTCTCTGTTCCCCTCTGTGACGAGCGTGAGGTCCGACCACGTGGGATCCCCGAACGCAAACTGGAGGTCGACGTTCAAGCTCCGGCGTCCTTGCTCAGATGAGTTCTTCTTGGTGGTATCCCTGAGTGAGCTTGTCGAATGGTTGGACTCAAACCCGTCGAGAGGGTACACTGACGACGCCGCGCCGCTCGCCAAAGCACTGCGACAGAGTTTCTCGAGACTCGGCAGTTTGTAGTACTTGGCGGCTCGCAGCACGTCGCGAAGCAGATACGACTGCGGATCGAGCATGAGCGAGAAGTTGTCGGTGTAGATGAACTCGAGCAGCACCTGCGCGACGTCGAAGCGAAGCTGTGGGAGCAAGAGCTCCATGAGACTGCCAGCGTCCTGCCGCTCTTCTCCGCCTCTTGTCTGCTGAGAAGTCGGTGATGCGAAATTGGTTCGCTGCTCGTTCAAGATGAGATCCCGGAGCACTTCGCTGCGTCTCGCGAGCAGCAGCTTGTGCGCAAAGAGACGCTTGCCCGACACAAGAAGCGCGATGTCGGTCGCCAGATGAGAAATCACTTGGCTGTACGCGCTGCGATCGAGGTCTTGGTGCTCTGCCGAGAGTAAAGCGCACTGGTGGTGCAGCTGCTGCATGGATCGGGCGAGAAACGATCCCGACGTGAATACGATCACGATATCCCCTCCACAAGCGACGTGCTCGACGACCTCGGACCCCATGGCACTCTCAGCCGATCTGTTCTCTGTGTCACCTGAGCGAACGAGGTTTGGCAGACCCGAGAACCCGTTGCCTTCGCCCCAGAGGTACAAATCGCCGCCTTGCGAGACCGCAGCAGCGTGTTGAAGCCCAGCGCTGAGTTTGTGGATCTGGGTTCCTCCGCCATTGCTGAATGACGGGACGAGCTGAGGTCGCATCCAGTTTAACTGCGGTAACGGGGGCGGCGCGACCATTTCTGGGTTGTTTGTCGCTACAGGCTGACGCTGCCGCTGCTTTAGCAGTCGGTGGTGTCTTTGGAGGATCATCTCGGCAGTGACAGCAGTCTTTCTGGACGATGTCCCATTGCCGCGACCGAGGACTTCGCCGCCACAAGCACCCCACGTCCACACGCGACCGTGGACATCGAGCGCCATGCTCCAGTTCTCACCAGCAGCCACGTCCTGCCATTTCAGCTGGCGCTCGCTCGCAATCACGATTTCAGTTGGAGCCAATGCATCTTTCGTAGTCTCAAGACCAAGTTGGCCGTGGTTCCCGCGACCCCATGTCAAGATCGCTCCATCTTGGGTAAGTCCAAGACAATGCGCTTCGCCACACGCCACTTTTGCAAATAGCAGAGCTGTGGTAGATTCTGCGGGATTGCTGTTCTGACCCCCAAAGACATTCGTCAGTTGCTTCGGCGTGAGCTGGAAAGACTGGAACTGGCGCCGCCTACCGTACTTCCGCGAGCTTTGGTTCAGAATCGGGATCTTTCCTAGCCCAAGGCGGCCATCGCTCCACTTGCCCCATGCAAATGCGTGGCCAGTCTCCGCTAATGCGATGCAAAATCCACCACCGCACGATATCGACTGGATCTTTACGGTGCTGGCAGTGCTCTGCTGACTTCCTGGTCCATTCTGCTGCTGATCTGGAGCAGAGAGCTCCTCAATAGGCGGGAACTCGATCAGCTGCGGCTCCGAGTGGCTTCGAACGGAGCGGTTGCCCAGTGCGACGCCCGTCCCCCAGGTATACACTCTACCGTCTGTGGCTACTGCAGCAGAGTGAGCCCCCGCCATCGGATCTCCACCACACGCGATGTCTTTAATTGTGATGAGCGTGTCGAAGAAGAACGCGAGCAGCTTTGGAGAAGTGACGACTCCGCCCATGCCTTCATCAAAGCCGAGCCCCAGAGCGCCGTCGACAGAGTGGCCGAACGCAAACACCATCCCCAGATCGTTCAGTAGTAACGCGTGGAAGCGACTGCACGCTGCCTGGACGATCCGCATCCTAGGGAATGGCTACAGGCACATCGCAATAACAAGCCAACATAATCACAATCTATGCGGCTCAGAGTTCACATGCAAGCACACAGAGCTTCTCGCAACCTACCGATTGGATGTTGAGCGTCACGAATTCGTTGCTTTGCTGGCTCGACGGCGCAGCACTCAGCATGTCGTCTCTGAAAACTCCCCGGACATAGACCTTCAGGAGCTCGGGTAGTTCTCGTTTGGACTGAGGATCTTGGGAGTAGCTGGTCAATGGCTCGCCTTGGTGCTGTTTCCCTTCAGATGCACCGGGGTTCGGCTCCATCAAAGCGTTCTCAACATCACCTCCAGCATGCACCTCATCACTTCCTGGCTTGGAGTTGCTGTTTTTGGGCTGCATCAAATAGACACTCGTGGCCGATACGATCGCGGATGGCGAGACGCTTTCATCGTCGGTGCTGTTGTACTTGGACTTTGGAAGGAAGAGGTCGTGGTGCAAACTTGTCGAGAGCAGCGGACCATCAAGGCGGTTCTCCTCGTTCTGCTTGCACTGCGCTCGGAATATCGAGTCGATCGTCACGGAAACCTGCAGCCCCCATCGGGAATCACACTCTGTCTCCTCAACGCGAGTCTAACTCCAGAGAGAGAGAGAGAGAGAATCACACACGAGCAATGGGAACCCAGGTTTCAAGTGAGTCGTGAGGTCGCGGAACGACTGGTTCGTTGGGTACATGTAGCGCTGCGACGCACCTGCGCGACTTGCTTGTTCCCTTGCTGCCACAGTAAGTCGAGAGCCTGGCTGTCTTCCGCCTCGCTCTCGCGAAAGAACGTGCGTATCGCGCTGACCGTTGTTGCGTTCTGAGCACTCAAGGCGCTGATGACTTTGCCAACGATTTCGCTGACCTTGGACGCAGGCAGGAGGTGGTCGCGCGCTTCGATCTGCTGACGCAGGCGAGTCGCAAAGTGGTCGTGCGACAGATTTACCTCGAGCTCTGCTGCCGGTGGAGACAAGACGCGCTTTCCACTATTACCGCGCCTCAAGACACCCAGCGCATCGTCGTCATCATGGACAAAATGGAATGCCATGTTTCTCGTCAGGCTCGCAAACTGCTCTCGCTGGAGCTTCAGCGTCTCAAGCTTCGAATAGGGCTTCTCGCAACGGATGTTGTCTGGATGTAACAAAACCGAGTCGGACAGCCGAACCGCTGAACTCAAGTCCGCTGCATGAGCTAAAGCAGCCTCGATCGCCTAAACGCCACCAAAGAGACCAGAGAGAATCGTATCGTCTCTCTGTCAGCATCCGCAGCACAGAATGAGCAAAGACTCAAGCCGCACCTACTTTGAAATACTCTCCAAGCGATTCATATCCGCCGCGGCGCTGCTGTTGCTGCTCCACTTGCTCGTTCCTTTTAACGCCGTCAGCGCGAGTGCTCGTCGAGTGTTCGTCCTGGTCACGAGGAGCGCATTCAATCGCATCAGCAAACTCGTCCTCCGTGTCTGCAGGTTCAGCGGCGGAGGCGCACAGGTGCTGCAGGATCTCGTCGAGCCGCTGGGTCGCCTGCTTCATCTGCTGCAGCGCTGCATCTCCGTCTAGCTCACTTGTCTTCTTCATCTCATCACGCTCGAGCGCCATGTTCCGTGATTGGCAATTGGCGCTGTAATGAGACGATTGTGTGTTGTGTTTGAACAGACACGACGACGATTCGAGCTCTCAAGCCGATCCGAGCCTGATCTGAGAGGCAACAGCAGAGCAGAGCCATTTCGAGCCGAGGCAAGCCTTCATTTTGTGCTGCTGCTGCAGTTCTATGCCTTAGATCTTATTTATCGTACTCCGAGTGTCGCTTGTAGATGAGCACTCGCCTGAGGCTTCGATGTGGTGAAAATGCTCGTCAGTGCAGGTGCGTCCGTCCACAGCTGTGATGCAAATGGTGAGACGCTGTTCAGACATGCCGCTCGCCAGGGTCACTTGGGAACGATCACACTTCTCAGTGCCATCGGACACGCTGCTCGACAAGACAGCGCAACGCACTCACCGTCGCTCATTCCTTCGACACTTCACACTCTTAGCAAGTATGGTCGAAGAACGCACGAGTTCAGAGCGATGTGGAATGGTGTCGTGGTTCGAC
>JAASFO010000155.1:0-35287 GCA_023333815.1 Globisporangium recalcitrans
AGCGCAAATGCGGATGCTGACGCAAGTGCCAGTAAGGATACACCGATCACGTCAACCCCAGCTCCAGCTCCTACCACGCCAGCCCCAGCTCTAGCTCCAGTTTTAGCTCCAGCTCCGACCGAGACACCGCTCGAGACTAGCACACCCGCAGACACGTCCTCGACTCCAGCTCAAGCATCTTCTGCGCAGCCATCTTCTACTCCTGTTCCTGTTTCCACAGCGACGCCAGAACCGTCGAGTGGTGCCGATGGGGTGAGCAGTGGAAGCCCTGACATGGCTGATGAATCCGAAGCAGACAAGGCTCCAGCGGTGGCGACCACGCCTATCACCGGGGATGCACATGCGAACGAAACAGACAATGAGAAGAGCCGCCCGAAGAATAACGAGAACGAGCATGCGGAGGACACCGGAAACGGCAGCGACGATGCACAGACTCACCCAGCTACGACCGAGCCACAACACCAGACAACTGCACCTGAAGTTGCCCCAGTGCCTGTGGCTGATGCACCTCCTGCGCAACCCTCTTTGGTGGTTGCTCAGCCCGTCGTATCTGCAAACGCGATCGGCAACGGGGAGGATCACGAGGAGGTCGACGGAACCGCTGGCAGCGACGCACCTACCACGACAACAGCGACCGAGCCGCAGGTCGATCCAAGCGTACAAGTAGATGCGTCTGTGGTTGCAGCAGTTGCATCTCCAGCCCAACCCTCTTTGGTGGTAGCACAGCCAGCACAGCTTGTTGTGTCTGGGATCGAACCTTCGACAGCGACAGCATTGGAAGGCGACTCTAGCGAGTTCGTTGAACCTCACGACTCCAAGGATCATAGGAACGGCGGTGAGGACACCAAATCTGGGCAGTTTCCGACTTCCCCTGAGCAACCGGTTGTGTCCGCCGCCCCACTTGGTGAGACCCATGGTGTCGAAGGAGAGTCTCTGCCTCCCATCGCAAGCTACACGCCAGGGACAACAAGCTCAGTCACAGCCGGTCATCCAAGTAACACTGCTGCAGAGCTGTCATCTTCGTCTCAAGTACCATCGGAGGAGCAGCCAGGTGCAAAAGGGGGCGATGGAAAAACAGAGGCATCGCCTGAAGCAAATTCGATGCCAGTTGCATCAGTCGAGTCCTTCCCAACGGACAAGTCGACAGCTGTGACAAAAACCAATTCGGGGACGCCAACATCCTCGTCGGAGTCTACCGCAAAAGCGCCAGCACCTCAGCTTGGAGGCGTCCAAGTGGCTCTTTCTGAACAGGGAGTCCCGTCTACGACTGCGGAGTCGAAAGCAAAAGGCGGAGATCCGGTTTCTAATTCTCGCTCAGAAATCGAGTCTGGGCAGCACAGAGATGTAGCATCGACTGCCACCGAACACGCAGAGGAGAGAAACGAAGCTCGACCTGCTGAGCATGCTGAGGTGAGAAATGAAACTCGATCTTCTGAGCATGACAGCTCCATTGCTGTTGCCTCTCTCGTCTTCGATGCGAATTCAAAGTCTCCGGTGAGAACGGTCGACAAGCAGCTGCAACTGAGCGAGTCGAGTGACCAACTCGTCTCAAAGGACCCAAGCAAGTCAGCAACCCTGAACTCGACCCCAGCAAGCACTGTCACCGAGGAGCCTGAGAAATACGTTCGAGGTCAGAGCATCGAGTCCCAGCTGACAATGGAAGGCAAAGGCGATGATGGAACGACTTTGGACAAAGATTTGCCGCAGGTTCTTGGTGGCAAACAGCATGGAGTGTCTAAGCACTCTTCAGCCTCTGCAAGCGGCGTGCACTTCTACGAATCTGTACGATACTCGACGAGTCTCGCTGCGGGCATGTCTCTCGCGCTGCTTGTGTGCTTCCACTTCATGTTCATGGACCCGAGATTATCCTGGACGAGTGCGCTTTGGTCTCCAAACTCATGGGAGTTTGTTCTGTACACCAAGTATCTCCAGCAAGCCACATCGCTTTCCGCGCTCACGCTGCTGAAAACTCCGTACTTCCTGTGGGAATTCACCGACACTTTCTCGTGGACAAATTTTCTCATTCAAAGAGACGAGAGTGGTGAAAGCAACAGCTCTGGAACTCGCCGTCGCCTGCGAACGATCGCACTGGATGGTCTGGTGGGGTACAGTGATCGCATTGGGCAAGACGAGAACAAGATAATGTACCACTGCGTCGTCGGTTTTGTGGTCGCGATGGGGATCGTGTTCATGGCGTTTCTGGCGGTGACAGCGGTTGGGAAGTGGGGACGATTGACCGAGACCCGAAGTGTTGCGCGACGCATCCTGGGCTTGAGTGTGCTTGTGTGGTGCTTTTCGCTGTTCCCGCTGAGTCTCACTGCGTCGTTCGAGATGCAGATGGAGGTGCAAGCAAACCTGATCGAGACGTGGCCGATGTCTCTCTCCGTCTTGGCGCTGTTTGGCGTTTGTTCCGCAGGGGTTGCATACGGTGCACGGGTTGTGCTGCACAATTCGGAGAAGGAGCTGCGTCGCTCTGAGACGGTTGCAGTGTGGGGCGTACTCTACGCACACTACACGCATCCAACGCGCATGTTCTTCATGCTTGGCGCGTCTGTACAGATCGTCGTGGGCATTTGCATTGGCGTGTTCGGCTCCAGCTCGACGCTGCTCGTGCTGCTTGTCGCGATTCAACTGCTGTACCTGGTCGCGGTGTACACGATCGAGCCGTTCGTGAATCGAGTGGTGCTTGTCGCGACGTACGCGGTCGGCGCAGTCACGACCGTGAATCTCGGACTCGCGTTCGCGTTTCTGCAATCGAGCGAGTTGTCGTCTGCGAGCCGAGACCTTGTCGCGAACGTGTACCTGGGCATCAACGCGCTCGTGATCTATGTGTGGCTCATTCGGCTTCTTGTCGTGTTCTGCTCGTGCGTGGTGGTGTGGAGCGACCGCAAGCACAGCGCTTCGTCTATCCAGAGTGGCATGTTCACGAAAGATGCCCCCAGAGGTGTTCTCCAAGTCGAGCCCTCGATCCGTGACGCGCCAGAGGAGCATGGCTACAGGATGTCGATCTCGCCAGCCGAGTGTGCGCAGACGACGGCGATGGCGTTGGCACCTGACAGCAGCAGCCAGATCGAGTGCTGTGAGCAGTGGGAAAGGGTCGTGTGAGCATGACAGGAACAAAGCAAATTGTGTAAATGTGTGTAGTGACATAAAATATACTGAATGGACTGGCTACCGGGTATGCAATTATCCGTTTGGACTCTGCTCGTCAAGCTGTTCATTTCGTCACAGCAAATCAATCAAGCGCGATCGATGTTCATCAAGCGCAATGACGAAGAGGGCACGACGCCCACGGGCCACGAGGACTCGGTGGAGCTGAAGAAGATGCTCACGTCCTGCATGATCAACCGCCAGATTTTGGTGCGTAGCGTTGCGCTTGATTGGATGGATCTCTGCGCAACAGCACACCAAGAGATTGCTTGGGATGGTGACGCCACCGCGGCTGCTGTCATTAGAACTCGTCGTAACCAAAGCTGCAATGTGTGTGTGGCTGTGTTTGTGCATGAGCAGTGTTGCGTAGCGGGTGTGCTCATCGGCATCCCGATTAGCATCCAGCGCAAATCGTACAAGCCGTTCGCGATCCTGGGAGTCCTCGGTGAGTCGTTCACTCTGTCCCCAATCGTGTGTGCGTTGGTTGCATGCATCTCTATAGGTGTGGGAGCCTGACATGGACACACATTTGCGTGTTTGCGCACTGCTATTAGGCTCGTTTGTTGACTACTCGGTGCCGTACACGAACGACTGCCGGCTGATCCACAACGCGATGCAGCTCGCGCTGCAGCAAGAACGCCAGCGCGACGCAGCAGCGAAGACGCTCACTTTTGGCGACGACACCAAGGAGTAAGCAGCGCAACAAACAGCTGAGCAGCGGATGGATACAAACAAAAACGCTCTTTATTGGCAGATTGCCGTTGCTGCTTTTCCGTTGTGTTGGTTGTGGAACATCTCGATGAAAGGCGCGACAAAGAGAGAATGGCAAAAGAACGGGCTCTTGTCCCAGCCAAACTACACGAGTTTCTTCTTGTGGAAGTACTTCTGGAGGTATTTCGCTTGGTACACGCCCGTGATCAGCAAGATCGCGATCTACCGAAGCGCAAGAGAGAAGACATGAAGACACGCACGCATAATGGGTTAGTACCCAGTCTTGCCGATGGTAGCTAAGCGACCGACTGCTTAACGACCACAGAGGGATAACAGCAACACTGGCTCGCACCTGGATCACCGACACCCACGACGCCTTGTTGTTGTTGCTCTCGATCGTCGTCTGCAGCTGCATACTCTTTTCCTACGTGTGTGCAGAAATCAACAGACAAACACAGATGGCTATCAGCTCTTTGGTCGTTTCACAATCTAAAGTCCAATGCTCCGACAGTGTTTGGTACCTTGGCGTAGTCTTGCGAGCGCTGGATCGCGCCAACTCGGTCGCGCAGCTTGAGGATCTCCAGGTGGAGGTCGTCCATGTGGCTCTTCTTCGCCAGGTCCTGGTACTCTTGCGAACTCGTGCCCATCGCGATTTTCAAACTGAATCGCTGTAAAAGAGCAGGTTACAACGTCATCCAGCAGGTTCGGTGACTGCAAGTCTGCGAGCCACCCATCCATCCTTTGCGAGCACAATGCTCTTAAAACCACGATAGTTACCATTTTGGCTCCGTCTGGAAGCGCGAACTCGGCCGAGTCGAGACTCACGCACACCCAGTGGTCGCCATTCTGCGTCGACGTGGCCGACACGGATCCCTGTTCCCCCATGAAGACGAAAGAGAAACAGCACAACCATCGCGTGAGATACCACCACTGACTGATGCGTCACACGCAAATGCCGCCCTCCCTCTGTGTGTAAACGCACCTTGTCGCTCGTGACCTCCTTCTTCACCAGCACGTTCTCTTTATCCGCAACCGGGTTCGGCGCGTAGAACGCCAGCACCGTTTTCTATGAGCAGCAAGCAGAGCAAAGGAAGCTCTTAGCGTCAAACGAGCACCAGCACACGGCATTGCGTATGAACTACAGTATGCACCTACCATCGTGTCGGTCGTGTCCGGGGACTCGTACTCTGCGCGGAAAGCGGTCTTCGCTGGGATGTCCACGAGGAAGCATCTGTGGTTCTGTGGACACAGTCACGTTTGGAACCAAATGCAAGACGCGCGTCACCAATTCATTCCCTAGGCTATACACAGCACGAGGGATCAACACACACCTCTTTGTGGACGTAGAAGAACAGCCCCTGCACTGCGCTCACGAGACAGAGCATTGCGATCACCAGCAGGACACTGCGGCGAGAAGATCGCAGCGCGCGACGAAGCCCCATCGCCGCTGTCTGCACCGTCATCTTCGCTCACAGTCAAATCAAAAGTGAGAGCTGGATTGAAAGCCGATTTGAGTGATTCTAAGGGGCGATGTTATTTCACTCTTTATTCTTTTGAATGGTCTTTTGATTGATCGATTCCAGTGTTTTGTACGCTTAGCCTGATCTGAGCAGACCCTCTTTAATGTTTGTGAAGAGTCTCAGTGTGAGCAAAACATCAACATCAACAAAATCCAATATTGCATCCGAGTCTTTCGTATATTTACAAAGATAGGCAGGATCGTCTGGCTCATCAACAATGAGGCATAGCTGCATTTGAGAATGGCAGCGAGTCCACAACAACATGGCAAGCTTGCATGCCTCTCCCCTTCTCCTCACGAACGATTCGAGCGCTAGTGGTGACCTGAGCTTGATTCGTGACGGCGGCGCGAATCAGTGCGATCCGATGGGTGTCCACTTTCGCGATCTCGCGGGCGGTCTCGCTCCCGACTGCGGCTCCGACTTCGTTCTCTGTCGCGAGCATCGCGGCCGCGATCACGATCTCTGTCGTAGTAGTCGCTGTCTCTGTGGCGAAATGGTCGGGGATTGTCGCTTCGGCTGCTCTGGTGGTGCGGCGCTCCTTGGCTGCGATGGTGAGTGTGGTGGTGGTGGCTTCCACCGCGTTCTGCAGGCTGGTGGCTGCGATACTGCTCGTTCCGATCAGCACGGTAGCCTCGATCTCCTCGTGCACGGACCTGGCGATGCTGGTCATGGGCTGCGCCGTTCGGATTTGTGGCGGCAGCGGCTGCCATTTCTTCGTGATGTCGCTTCTTCGACTGGTACTCGTGCGTGGAAGATACATGGAACTTGGGGAGACTAACAGATAGCAACCAATCGAGCAGTCAGCACTCAAATCAAACTCATTGCCAGAGATTGGTTCAAACCAC
The DNA here is from genome assembly GCA_023333815.1 of Globisporangium recalcitrans. Classification (NCBI taxonomy): domain Eukaryota; phylum Oomycota; class Peronosporomycetes; order Pythiales; family Pythiaceae; genus Globisporangium; species Globisporangium recalcitrans. The sequence continues at coordinate 6,227 of JAASFO010000155.1, forward strand.
ACTGTGAACGCACTCTCTTGGTTTGCATGTCTGAACCCGCCAGAAGTAGTCGTGATTCATAGCCTCTGCTGCTGAAATGCGCTTTGTCGGGTCGAGCGTCAGCAGTTTCTCGAGCAAGTCAATTGCATGAGGAGGAAAGCTAAAGGGAGGACAGAACGAGCATGAATCAGCGCCATCAGGAAACAGCAGCCAACAACCGATACAACACCCTTACTTTTTGAATCGATCGCGGAGTCGGCACACGTATTTCTCATCCAGTTCAAAATTCTTTGCGCCTTGGAGCTTGAAAAACCCTGGCCATGTCTCCTCGGCAGGCATCCCACACAGCCCAAAGATGAGTTGCAGCTGTCAAACACAACGCACAACGCAACGTTAGCACAAGGATCTATATCTCCATAAAGACATCTTGTCAATAAACGATCTGCCTGCACACGCACCTGCTCAATCTCTGTTTTACCCTGCAGGATCGGCTTCCCCAACAGCAATTCCGCGAAAATGCATCCGATGGACCAGATATCCACCGAGAAATCGTAGGAAGTCGACCCCATCAGCAGCTCAGGAGGTCGGTACCACAGCGTCACGACTTTGTTCGTGTATCGCCCCGCTTTCGCGTTCACTTCGTTCCAAAACCGCGAGAGCCCGAAGTCTGCGACCTTGAGCATGCCTGTGTTGTTCAGCAGCAGATTCGAGGCTTTGATGTCTCGATGGATGATTTTGTTTCGATGCATGAACGCCACACCGCAGAGCAGCTGACGCATGTAGCACTGGATCTGTGTTCGCGTGAACTTCACGCGCGGGTGGTTCAGCAGACCAGAGAGGTCGTGCTCCATGTACTCGAACGCAAAGTAGAGCGGCGGCCGCTTGCCTTCTTTGGGTGGCGCTGTTTTGCACAGACCCGACGACAGAAACCCCATTCTTTTGTCAGGAACACAGTCGCGACAACTCAAAGCCAAGACGCACAGTAGAACGCTAGCAGTTCCCTACCACTGGAGCTGACGATCTCTTTCAGCGCCACGATGTTCGGATGTTTGAGGAACTTGAGGATCTTCATTTCTCGGATCGACGTCACCGGAAACTAGCCCATAAAACATACACACACACAGAGACGGCAGTGTGAGCAAATGCTTTAGACATCGCGGGCTACCATGAATCTCAACCAGTAGAGCAAGCCATACCCCGTTCTTCTCCACATCTGGACGAAGCTTCTTGAGCGCCACGATGTCCTTTGTGACCTTGTGCTGACATTTAAACACCTCACTGTAGCCAAGCAAGCGCCATATCGCACAGAGCACATAACCAGTTAGTCACCAATCGAACCCAACAACATCATCAAATAAGAAACACACACACAAAATACTGCGTACCCGTATGTGCCCGAGCCGACCTTGTCGATGATGCTGTAGCTCTCAATGTCACCGACGTACCACCGCGGTCTCTCCGCTGGCTGCTCTCGGACAAAGTCGACCGCCATGATCTCGCGCTCGCTCGCCGCGCTGCGCATGGACGCGATCACAGACGACGACGACGAGCGAATCGCAGCGGCGTTCACGCTTCCTCGTGGCGAACGTACGCTATTCGTGGGACTCGCTTTCTCAATGGAACGCCTGCTGCTGCTACCGTCACTCAGCTCTGTGCTTTTGTTCTCTTTCGAGTTGTCGCCGCTCATCTCTCGCTCCATGTTGTCGGCGCTGTCGTTATTGTACTCGTCGTCACCTGCGTCTAGGATCCGCGACTCCTGCTCTGTGTCGTTATCGTCGTACTCGGCGGATCGCTGGGACCCTGGACTACTGCTGCTGCTATTCTCTCCTGGAGAGCCGATTGTACCCAAATCGATCTTCACGCTCGGCGGCGAATACGGAGGCGGCGGCGGTGGAGGCGGTGGCGATCCGAGCATCAGCACTGGAGATGCGCTCGGCGGCGAGAGCGGCGGCGGTGGAGTCGGGAACCCGTCGCCCTGCTGATCGAGTCCTGGATCTTCCACACTGTCGAGATCTTCTCGCTCTTCGTCCTCTGTGTTGTCGTTCTCCTCCAGCGGTTGGTACTTTGGCGGCGTGTACGACGGCGGCTGCGGCGGTGGTGGGTCTTCTGGACATGGTGGCAGCGGAGACGAGAAGCTCGAGCTGTTGCCGCTTCGGTTAGCTGCAGCAGCGACAGCAGCAGACAGGTTGGCGGCAGCGTTCGCCATGATCGCTGTGACGATTGGCTGCAGAGGCGGCGGCGGCGATGCGGGAGGAGGCGGGAGCATGTGCGGCAGCGGTGGAGACGCAGCTGCGTGTGGCGGCGAAGGGGGCGGAGGTGGCGGCAGCGGTGGAGACCCGGCCGCGTCGGGCGGCGGAGGCGAGGACGGCGGTGGCGGCGGCGCCATCGTCATGGCTTCTCTTCCTTTCTCGCTCGCTCGTCTCGCACCTTTCGTTGTTTTTCGTTTTGATGGCGTTTGTATGGAGCAAGCGACAAATTAGGGAGCGAGCGAATGATTAGGATGTCAGCCCTACTTTCCTTCAACTGCTTTTGAACGACAAGCTACCGTAAAAACGAAATAGTGTCACACCATTTCGACACTTGAGAACTAATATCTGTGCAAATTGATACCTGTGTACTTGTGGCAAATTGCTCACATCTTGTTGGACCCGACGTGCTTTTCACATTTGCCCACTACGACTCCATTTCAGATTCTACTTCTCCTCAAATTTGATTGCTAGATACCGGAGAGGTGGAGTCATGCGACCAGAAATGGTTTCCAAATTCGTCGAAGCCGTCAAGTTCTGACGTGAACCAGCTTGGGAGTGCATTTGTTCTGAGAATGCAAACAAAAAGAGGAAATGGACCCATTGTTTCGATGAGTCCATTCACAAAAAAGCATCGTCCGCTGTCTTTTTGTTTCGGTAGGCAGTTGTGCCAAACCTCTTTTGACACTCAACTTCATGAGTGACACAATCGAGGTTTCACAGAACCTTTTGCAGAAAAAAAGCTGCCACTTGAAGGAAACGGTCGCACCAAAATGCGCAAGAGAGAGAGAGAGAGAGAGAGAGAGCGATGTGGTGCTGGTATAAATACATGGGAAACAGAGAAGAACTGGAAGAGAAGCAAGTGAGAGTGCGGTGCTTGAGGTGTCTGTCGCTGCGAGGGGGTAGCCAGACGAGCGAGTGAGAGCGAAAGCTGAACTTGCAGCAGCCAGGGCATTGACAGACAGATCGATCTCGCAGCCAGCTCCAGCTCCATCCGCGAGACGCGCGTGCGGCGTTCGTTCTTCAAGACGGCAGAGGAGAGGCGCGAGATCGACGATTGATTCAGCTATCTGTCAAGAGACGCGCGGGTACGTGTACGACACAGAGATTCACGCAGGAACGGCGACTGCTGTGAGCACACTCGAAGAAGAAGAAAAGGAGAGAGGCTGCAGGCAGCGATGCACGAGCAGATGGCGCACATCCGACGGGTCGCAGCGGCAACGCGTCAGCTTGTACAGGAAGACGGCAACGGCAACGGCAACGTGCTGTCGGATCTGACCCTGACGAACTCGACGTTGGCGAATGGCGATGGAAGCAACGGCGCGAGCCCGTATTACACCAACAGGGGTGGTCCTGATCCGAGTGCGCGAGCCTGTTTGATATTGATTGGCGTCGCGGCGAGTCTGTGTAGCATTAACGATTGGCTTGTGCTTGTGTGTGTCTATGGCATGCGCAGGTGTCGCGTACTATATCTACACCTTCCTGGGCGTGATGCTCAGCATCGGCGTGGGCAGCATCGTCGTGTACTGCTACCACCAGCGGCGCATCCGCCGATTCGTCGAGCATGACAACATGAACAACAACATGCAGCGCTACTCGCTGGTAGACAGGTCGGTTGCGTATTTGCAGCTCATGGCAGTGGTCTGTGTATCGGAGTATTGCATTTGTCGCTGATCCCTGACGTCTCTGTTCCATGCATTGTGTTGTAGTTTCATTGAGGCGGGCGAGACCGAGTGGCAATGCACGGTTTGCTACCACGAGAACCATCCCGCCAAGCGAGAATGCCTCATGTGCGGCACGCCACAAGGTAAACCGTCTAGTCAGCTGTTTACAGAGCAATATGAAGCTAACCGAACTCTAAATTGTTCCTAATAGTGATCTCGCAGCAAGTGGTGGCGTCGCCATCGCGGGGCAACAAACCTCCGACGTCCTTCATGATGTCCTTAGACGAGAACACGCTCCTCGCAGCGAGGAATCGCTCGTTCCACGTGCGCCGCCTGAACGAAATGAACCTCAACCAGCGGCAGCGAGGTGCGCGGCGTCGCAACCTCTGGCAGCGCGAGAAAACCGAGGACGGGCAATTCCGATGGGTACGCATCGACGACTGCCGACCGTCGCGCCTCAGTTTGCTGGGATCCGAGCGACCGAGTCTCGCGCCGACATCGCCACCATCGGATGGCGGTACACTCGAGATGGGGTCGTACATTTTCGGTGGGGGCAGCAGACGAGGATTCAACGGTGCAGGACAGAGCAACAATGTCGGAGTGGAGACCGAGCTGACGATGAGTGCGGCCGCTGACGGCGACGGGAACTACGAGCCAACGATCCGCATCAAGATGGACTCGAGCTCAATGATGATCTCGCCCACAAACGATGGTGGTGGGGATCTGTCAGGCACAGATTTCATCGCCCAGCCATCCGTGGGGTACGTTCGACATGTGGATGAAGAGGGAAATGTCGAGTGGGTGCCAGCGGAAATGCATTTCCACGAAGCAGAGACGATCGATGTCGACGAGTTCCCGAGAGCGAGCAGTATCATCGATTTCGAGTCCGTCGCCGCGCTCTCTTTCCGCCAAAAAGTGCGCTGGTTCCTCCAGGAGATCGAGAAAGTGTCGATACCGTGGGAAGAAGGTCACTTGCTGCTAAAGATCCGTCGTGACGCTGTGCTGAACGAGTCGATGCATCTGCTCATGTTGGTGCCCGCGTCGGATCTCCGACAGCGGCTTCGCATCGAGTTCATTGACGAGCCGGGACTGGATGCTGGCGGACTCATGCGCGAGTGGGTGCTCCTGCTCTGCGAGAAACTGTTCGACGAGTCGTTTGGGCTTTTCCAGCCAACTCACGTCGAGAACCTCGGGTACTGGATCAATCCGAACTCGAGCCAGATCCACCGCGACCATCTGCGCTGCTACCAGTTTGTCGGTCGATTGATCGCGAAATGTCTGCTTGAAGGACAGTTGCTGACCGTGCACTTCTCGCTGCCACTGCTGAAGCATATCCTTGGGGTGCCCATTTCGTTCTCGGATCTGGAATTCCTCGACGAAGAGCTGTACCGGAACGCGCTCTGGCTTCGCGACAATGACCACGCCGACGCGCTTTGCCTGGACTTCACGATCCAGCGAATCGACGGGAACGACGAGATGATCACGGACGAACTCAAGCCTGGGGGTAAAGACATCGCCGTCACGGATGCCAACAAGGACGAGTACCTGAACCTGCTGATGAAGTACAAGATATTTGACAGCGTGAAGGAGCAGGTGTCTGCGATCCTCGAGGGGCTCTACGACGTGATCCCACGAAATCTGATGGCGGTGTTTGATTACCAAGAGCTCGAGCTCCTGCTCTGTGGCGTTCCGAAGATCGACGTGGACGACTGGAAGGACCACTCGGATGTCAAGTACCAGGCGTTCGACCAGCCTACGAAAGCCGAGAAGAAAGCGATCGAGTGGTTCTGGGAGACCGTCCGAGGCTTCTCCCAGGAGCAGCGAGCGAGACTGCTGCAGTTTATCACTGGGACGTCTCGTGTCCCCGTCGAGGGCTTCAAGGCGCTGCTCAGCAACGACGGACGCGTGCGAAGGTTCGGCATCCAGCTCGTCGCGTGCGGCACCCCTCCCGCGGGACTGTACCCGAAAGCGCACACGTGCTTCAACCGCATCGACCTGCCCATGTACCAAACGAAAGAGGAGCTCGAGACGTACCTGACGCTTGTGATCAACATGGAGATCACGGGCTTCTCCATGCAGTGAGACCGCAAACCCAATGCAATACACATACAAAACAACAACGCACCGCATGCTACAAATAACCACCAGACAGAATGAGTACAATATAGGGAAAAAATGCACAACACAACAAACGCACACCAGGGCTTTTGGCTCTCTCTCTCTAATTCGCTCTTCTTCTCTTGCTCGTCCTGTATTATGTTAGTTGTTGACCGAGAACTTGTGGCCGCACTTCTTACACTCGTAGAAGACGGTCTGGCCTTCATCAGCCGAGCGCAGCTGCAGTGTGTAGTAGTCCATCTCGGGGTTGCCGCACTTGGGGCACGTCTCCTCCACGGTCGCGCGCGACGGACCCGTCACTTCGGTCATCACCTTCTCGGTCTTGAGCCACTTTGGCGCAGGCTTGTCCTCGCTGTGCGTCACCACGGACAGCGACGGCAGGTCTGTACATAAACACGCACACACACACACACACATACAAACAGCGACATCCAGCATTCGTAAGCATCCAGCTTATCCGTGTGAGCGACGCAACAGCGCAACGAATGAGCGTGTGATGGGTGGCGTGGCATTCGTTACCTTGGTACTGGCAGCGGTACTCGCAGGCGGAGCAGACGATGTTGTTGGTGTCCGGGTGGTCGAGGATCGTGCCGCAGTGCGGGCAGAACGCAGGACCCGTGGCGGCGGACGCGGACGCGAAGAACTCCATGGTGAGATGGCGGCGGGCAGGTGCTGTCGTGTGCAGCAGATGAATGGCGCTTCAGCAACTTGCCATTTTCCTATTGAATCGCCAGCCAATCAGAAGCGCGCGGAAATAAGCAAGTGTGCGCGGAGATAAGTGGATAGAAGCACCTCAACATTCGACACTGTATACTGTGCATTCTGATCTTGAAAAGCAACACACCCGAATTTGAGTTCGTCAAATCGACTGGGCATCTCATCCTTGCCATGCTCAACACTGGAGGCACGACCGAGTTGATGAAGCTTCAGAGTGTAGACAATCGGATCACGAGAACCAGTCGTTCCACGCAAAGTCGCCGCGCTGCTGCGCTGTCTGGTTCACGAACGCGCCGCGCGTCGCGCTCTTCTTCGCAGGGATCTCGACGCGACAGATCGGACACGAGTTGCCGATTCTCAGCCACTCGTGCAGGCAGTCCGTGTGGAACAGGTGCTACCCGCAAAGTAAACAAACACGCGAGTCCAAGCGTCATTCATATGGGCACTGGGTCTTACTCCTTTAGACGATTGCATGCCGCAAGAGAGAAGAGAGATTCCAACCGCACCTGGCATGGCATGCGCGTCACTTTCATCCCGATCGACATGTCCACCTGGCAGATGACGCACTCGCGCGCATCGCGTCGCACCGTAATGTCCGCGACTGTCGGCTCTTCTTCTCCTTTGCCTCGCAGGTACGCGACAAACCTGCACACACACATGGGCTTAAAGTTGAGAACCGAGGCAGAACAAGTCTGGAAAACCCTTTCGTCCACAATCAAAGAAACGTACCCTTTGCCTTGCTTTGTGCTCAGCATGAACGCAGGGATCGTGATCGCCTTGCTTTCGCCCTTGGAGTCCGTCATCGTGTACGGCCACACATCCATTGTCTGGACGATGATCACAGCCGCAGCGCCGGCGGCTTGCGCTCGCAGCACTTTTTGCGCAAAAGTACACACGCCTCGCTCCATCACGACAACCTGAGATTGTACAAAAAGACGAGGAACTCAGAAGCGCGAATGCATCAGCTGATGGGAAAACAAGCGTTCCCGCACCTTTCCATGCACAGCTGCCGCATTTGCAAACGGCACTGATCCATCAAACGGGTCGGCGACAAGCACTTCTCGCTGCTCAATCGACTCGCATGGACCGAAGTTCGCAGGCACGGCGACGACCTGCGTGTGTGCGGTTTTCCAGCCATCAACGAAGCAGAACCCATTAGTATCTCCCAGTCGCCATTTCACGCACACCAGTGTCGAAGATTCAAAGTGGCTGCTTCCCATACCTCTCCCTTGATTCCTTTCACGATGATCGCAACCTCGGTCGTCGACGCTTGATCGGCTGTGAACGAGCCCAGATTGTAAACCGCTTCATCCGAGGCCGGTCGTCTGTTTTCGTTCTCAAAGTCGTTCTCGTCGCCGCCGACAACTGAGAGCAGGCGCGTGACCAGCGACCGCAGGTCCTGCGCACTCGCGCCTTCTGGGAGCGCGCCAGTCACACCAGTCTGCTGCAATACACAAAAACGAACAAGCGATACAATGAGTAAGACACGCACGCGTGTATCTGCATGCAGACATAGATTTTGCAAACGGCACCTCTCGCGCTCGCGCAGAGCGATCTTCCAACTCGCAGCCGCAGATCAGACACCGCTTCCTGTCTATGCATCATACCAGTACGCTTGGTTACTCAGATGGCTCGACACGCGCGCTGCAACAGACAGCAGTGGGGACATGAGCAATTACCGTCCGTGGTGAGCTGCGCGACCTCATTGCAGTCTCGACAGAACAATTGCGTCGGCGCTGACGCAGCATTCGAAGACGCCGCGCGCTAGAAAAAAGCAAACAGAGCCAGAGAGCAGAGAGTGAGCGCATGCGCAGAAAGAGAGAGCTAGCGAAGCGAGGACGGACGCCAGCGCACGCCTGCGCACGCGCGGGTGACGCACTCACCGCCTGCGAGATGAACGCGAGGTCGTCGAAGGATGCCATTTCGCGTTGCAGAGCTTTTGGCAGCTTTTGAGTTCGCATCCAAACAAATAAACCGCAGTGTATGGATATACCCTAGAGTCAGAAAGAGTGTTTAGCCTGCATTCACACCCTTCAATCAGCAACTATCGGAAATGTGTGAACCCTTTTCGGACTTGAAAGCGCAACACTTCACTGCCGAGTTCTGAGTTTGAAGCTGCTCATTGATGTTTGAGGTGTCCTAAAGCGCAAGTTGGTGTCGAAAGTTCTATCTAAAATGGCATCTGTCAGGTTTGTGTGACAGCAAAGCCAAGGAGAACTGCGTCATCTGTTTTGTCCCAATCCCGCCCCGATTTCTTTCCTCCAGCTGTGCAAGAAGCAGCCGCGCAAGTGCCGTCAAGCGTTTGCTGGGAGGCGTCTGTCGTGGAGCTCTCTGTTGTCCGAAATGGTCCCACACCAGCTATCAAATGAATGCACGAACCTGTGTGGCAAGTCTTGCGATCCATTCTGTGAATCGACAGAATGGATCCAAACTGCTGAGTGAAACGATTCGTTAATTTCCGAGGCGTGTGGCTTCGCGATTGATCAATCAGCCCTTTCGCTCACATGGATGAGTCAACGACACTAAGAAGGAAATGAGCAACGGAGATAGTCAGATCAAGTCTGCTGAACAGCCTCTATGTTTTATAAAGAGGTGTGTCCACAAGCATAGTCAAACCAAGTCAGTTGCACACGGTTTAGACCAATCAGGATCGCTATTCGATTCTCATCATGCAGTTTCCAGCTGCAGCAACTGCGTTTCTTGTGGGCATTTTTTCAGATCTTTCAAACAAATTTTAGACATTTGAGTTGTGACACAAACAAAACATGCTGGTGTTGCACATGCACCACACTGCGTGAACAAGTCGCTGTCGCGGATTGAACACGACTTGTGTTGACGCAAGACCTATAAAACATCTGCGCAAAATGCATAATCCTTTCTGGCGACTTTGACTTTCCGAGTGTACCCAAAGATCGCGTTTCGGTAATTAAAATGAACGGCCATCAGCACGCGCGCATTTTCCAGCATTCTCGCCTTTCACGCCAGCCATTCCATCAGCGTTTGCTTGAAGCAATGCGCGATCCATCCATCTGGAGCCGATCTCTACAGCAACTCCATGAAAAGCTGCGAGCGCAATCGAGGCAAGACTCGGCTTCTCAGAAGCAGACGGGCGACAACGAGAGTTCAGTGCGAGTCTTGCCAGTTTTCACTTGCGCGCTGTATGGTCCAACCACCCACAACCGCCACCAGTTATTCTTGACCAAAAACTAAAAAAGGAGCAACCAAAAATCGCCAATCGTTGTCAAGTCGCTTCCTAGTAATTGCATGTCCTCTCTAAAGAGTTCGGATCTGGTGTAGCCATCCCAAGCCTGTCCCAGAAAGACGAGACCTGCAAAACTCGATCGATCTGGTCAGCAAATGCTGCCAAGAGCTCTTTCCATCTCTCCGCCTCGTTTCTGTTCCGCACAGTGTTCTCTCTTTCTTTTTTTCTCATCACAAACGAGAGCCCGTCTCGTAAAACAGCAACCACATGCACAAATGCGGCGTCTTTGTGAACAAACAAACAAACAAATGGCCAGCTTTTTGCTTTTTTGGCCGACTTGCGCTCGCTCTCACACACCAAATCGCCTCACAAGACACACATTAACCAGCAAGCACATCGCCATCCACACATGGCGGCAGTCGGCATGAAGCGCAAGGCGCCACCAACGAACGTCGGCAGCGGCGACTCCTTCGACACACTACGCCCCGCCGAGAAGAAGCAGAAAGCCACGGTCGGCATCGCCACGGACCGCGGCGGCAAAGCCAGTCAAGAGGTGCGTCACACATCGCATTGCGCGATGTTAGCTGAGACTGATCGGCATGGGAGACTGCGAAGCTCGTAGCGGCTATCTATTGAGTTGACATGATCACTGACTACCATGAGACGTTTGTTTGTCTATTTCTTCACATAGGATGCGTACGTGATCGGCGGCAACCGACCCGAGCGCTTGACGCTGAACGGGTACTCGTCTACAATGGGCGGCTGCTTTGGGGTGTTTGACGGCCACGGCGGCGACCGCGCGTCGCGCTACTGCGCCGAGAACCTCGTGCCGAAGATCGAGGAAGAGATCAACACACATGCGAACGTCGACGAAGCGATCACGAGCGCCGTGCGCGCCGTCGACGCCGAATTTTGCACGATCGCGCGACGAGCCTCGCGGCCAGACCTCGAGCAGCGCGCCGCGGCGTTCCAGATGCAGCTTCCGGGTCGAAGCTTCCGCTCGTTCGGCATGGAGGACGGCTCGACGTGCCTCATCGCGATCATCCGCGACGGCATCGTGTACGTCGGCAATGTGGGTGACTCGCGCGCGATCATCAGCACGCGCAAGGGCAAGACCGTGAATCTGACGAGTGACCAAAAGCCGAACCGTAAGGATGAGCGCGCGCGTTTGGAAGCGAAGGGTGCGCACGTGACCGGCTCGCCCAACTTTTTATACCACGTGTGGCCGATCAACAAGCTCATCGACGTGCCGCGCGTGAACGGCGCGCTGGCGATGTCGCGGTCGATCGGCGACCTGTCGCTCAAGCCCTGGATCACGTGCGACCCGGAGATCACGACCCACAAGCTCACGGCGGACGACCAGTTCCTCATCATGGCGACCGACGGGCTCTGGGACGTGGTGTCCAGCAAGGCGGCGGCCAAGATCGCTGCGAACTTTGACGACCCGCAGCAAGCCGCCGACGCGCTCGTCAAGCTCGCACTGGCGAAGAAGACGTTTGACAACATCACCGTCGTCGTCGTGGACGTCGCCAGCTACGCATGACAACCCAGCGGATCGCTAGCAAACGAGCAAGTCCAGTAGGCATGATGGATCGATCGATCGATCGTGCAGTTCTACAACAACCAACACAGCAAAACTATATGTAGCACCAATTTTTAACATGAGACTATAATAACAATGTACGCCGCAAAAGCTATGGAGCCAAGGATCCATCCACAACGTGCATGCTCTCGCTATCCATTGTGCGCTGAGTGAGTTGAGCCAGCGATGGCGTTGGTGGGAGTGAGAGAGCTCACAAAGACACGCGCTTCCGCCATGTGACTCGCTCGCGGTACACTGGATCTGAGCCAGTTTGGACGTGTCGTCTTGGAGCTTGGTCGCCAACTGAATGTGATGCCACAAACACGAGTGCACCTGCAGTCGGATCCAAGATCGCAACAGCAGCATATTCATGCGAGCAAATGCTCAGCACGCTAAAAAAAATCATCCTGTTGGACAAAGTGATGTGTCCTTTTGACAGGATCAGGTTTTGCGAGATTCAACCCTCTTCGCTGCTCTGTGGCAGCAGCGCGACCAGCCGAGAGCTGCAGCTACCGAGCAGAATGCACAATTTGGATGGGTTGTGCTGCTGCCACCGAACATCGAGCTGCTCTTGAGCGAAACAAAAGGGAAACACTCAAGTGTCTCTATCCAGAGGCATTTGAGTGTTGATTCGACATTTATTGATAGCAGAAGGACATTTTGATGCTGACATTGTTTCTAAAGACGATAGATACATTCTCACCATTTTGCACCATCTGGCGACCCTTCTCGACACAGATGTTGAGAAGAGTCGACATCTTTTGACACTTGCTGACAAAAGCTTCTATAAAAATAGGAGGCACGAGTTATTTGTGCTTTTTGCGAGAAACTCACACACGCCATCATTGTTCTCACACTGGCGACAAATAGCAACAGCGAGCAAGCGCGCCAAAAAGAGAAGCCTGTGCGTCTCTATCGAGCAACGGTCTCTCTGGCTACACGTCCATCCTGTTATCCACGTACACACCCGCCCGCGTCCGTGTCTGTGTGTGTCTGTGTGTGTGTGTGTGCGTGTGCGTCCAACCTCTCCGTAACCAGCTCTATTCGACGACGTCCTCAGCGAGCACAAGAAGCAGAAACACAACAGCAGGATGCCCGCGCTCGTGCTCTTCGGGCGGCGGTCGCGCATCGGCAGCGACGACCTCTACTGCCCGGCACTGCTGCTGATCGCGTACCAGCTGCCGCTGCTGCTGCTCTCGATCTGCTACCTGGTGTTCTGGCGCCGGTGCTCGACCATGAGCTTCGACGTGAGCGGCGTGCCGTTCTGGTTTATGGTCGGCGCCGTGCCGATCCACGGCTTCATGGCGTGCATCTACCTCATGGTTGTACGCGTGTCGTCGAAGGGGACGATCGTTGAGCAGGAGCGCCGCATGCTCATGCCGCGTGTGCTGCAGATCCACATCGTCTGGTCGTGTCTCATGTTCGCGTACGGCGTCGTGGGGCTCGTGTTCTGGTACCACACTGACGTCTGCTACCCAGACTCAAACTACGTGCTGGTACGTGTGTTTATCATGGCATATCCTCTCTATATGGGGCGTGTGGTTAAGACTGTATCTATTGTGCACGCATGTACAGGGCATCGCGGGGTGCATGGTCGCGGAAGTGAGCTTCACGTTCACGCTGGGCTTTTGCGTCCTGGGCGGCGCGCCACCCTTTGAGCTGGACGAGGCCGTGGATCCTTATGGTAACGCTCTTGACTCTGAACGCAAATCGTTGTTGGACGGTACATACATTGATTTTGCTCTTTTCCCCCCATGCTATCTCTGTGTATACATACGTACAAATGTGTGTGCACGCTGTCTGAATGGTCTGCTTGGACTAATGCTTTGCGAACCTTGTGGTGCTGCATTACCATGTAGAAATGGATCGGGCGATCCCAAACTCGGACGTGTACGTGCCGCACCAGCAGCGCTGGGAGCGCCGCTGCAACCGCTGCTGCTCGTGCATCCGCTGCTTCACGTGCAACTTGTTTGGCGGCGCCGGCACGCAGCACGACTCGATGTCGGTCGTCGCGAACGTGATCGCGCGGCTCTTTTACGGAAGTCCGGATCTTGTGATCTCGGACATTGTCGCGGGTTTCATCCTGCTCGCAGCGGTGCAGGCACACGAAGAAGCGCTCGAAAACGATGAGTGCGGACGCTGCGATGATGGCGATGCAGAAGAAACGCTAGCAGAGATTCGTGCGCGTGTGCAGAATGGTGGTGTTGACAGCAAGGGGCTTCTTGCAGCACCGCCACCGCCGCGTCCAGTGATGTCGGCTTCTCAGCTCTCCTCATTAGTGTCCGAGGAGCCGAACAGCTACGTTGCGATCGCGATTCCGTCGCCCATGCTCTCGGGGAATGAATTCCAGCCAGATCAGCTCCTCCATCAACGCGACGAAGAGCTGGACGAGAGTTTGCTGGAGCTCGCGCATTTCTCGAAATACGCCGTGGGCATCTACGGATGGATGCTCTACGTGTGGTCGCACCCGTGGAGCGGCACTTTCCGACTGGCGTTCACGTGCATGAAGCGCAACGTGCACTACATCCACGGCGACAATTTCTTCCACCTGGGACAGACAGCGCTGCAGCTGGAGACCGGTGTCAAAGCGCAGGATATCGTGTACGCGAGCTTCCACAACTCGGTGTACAAACCCGCGTTCTGCGTTGTGCTCGACCACGAGAAGAAGCAAGTGGTCGTCGCGATTCGCGGCACGCTGTCGCTGGAAGACTGCTTGACGGATGCGATCGCGTACGGCGTGTCCCTGGATGGGCTCGCTGAGCGCTGGGGCTGTGACAGTTCGGGTGAATACGCGCACCAGGGGTTCCTGCACTGCGCCGAAGCAGTGTATCTGGAGATCAGTCGCTTGGGGATCCTCGAGATGCTCTTCGACCCGGACTCGAACGCGTCGGTCGCGTCGGATCTGCTGAATCAGTGCGAGGGCGGACAGTACAAGGACTACGGTCTGACACTGACGGGACATTCGCTCGGCGCAGGCACTGCGATCCTGCTCTCGGTCATGCTGAAACCAAAGTTCCCGAACCTGAGGTGCTTTGCGTTCAGCCCTCCTGGATGCACGCTCTCGCCGGGTTTGGCGTCTCGCTGTGCGTCTTTTGTGACGTCGGTGGTCGTGGGGAACGACATAGTCGCGCGGTCGTCGCTGACATCGGCGGAAGAGTTGCGCGACCAGGTGATCGATCTGATTGGACGCAGCAAGGTGGGCAAGTCGGCGATCCTACGCCAGGTGGTCGCGTGGAGGCGACCAGATGAGCTGCTCTACGACGAGCCGCAGGTTTCGGGCGGCTCTTTTGGGATCCAGCTTGCAAACTACAGGACCATGCTGCAGCGGATCCAAGCGCACGAGCCGATCCACAAGCTCACGATCCCGGGCAAACTGATTCACCTGAAGCGCTCTGCGGACCAGAAGACCGCGGGAGGCTGCTGGGTCTGCTGTCGACCGGGTGGCGGCATTTGCTGCACGGAGCGAACAAACTACGACTCCTCGTGGTCAAGCGTCGACAATTTCCAGAAAATCCGGATCGCGCGCACCATGCTGGACGACCATTTCCCAGACAAAGTGCACCACGTGCTCCAGGATTGCGCCAAGCGCCTGCGTCCGCGCGAAAGCTGCATGGGCTGACGAGAAAGCATGCGACTGAAGGCCGAGCAGCAACACAGCCAAGACGGTAGGAATATGAATGAGAACAGAGTTTATAGGTTAGATAGTTGCATTTGCGGAATTGAAAGTCCTCCTGCGAGAGAGATGATTCAACTCTTTTGCGATTCAATCCGAGTCTTTAGTTGCTTTTATGAATGTTGCTGCGTGCGCATATTTTGATTTGTGTCTTCTTCTCACTGGGCGAGTGACGGCTGCGGACGTCCACAGACAACGCACTTGAGGGACTCGGACACGTTGAGTTTGGAGCAGATCCCGCACGACCAGGTGGAAGCAGTAGAAGAGGATGATGCGCCAGCAGACGAGGAAAACGAGGAAGAGCTGCTGTTGCCATTTGCCTCATAGTCCAGAACAAAACTGTCCGGTGCTGCTGCTGCTGCTGCCGTGGAAGCGCCAACCGGGGTCTGTAGCGAGAAAGAACCATTCGAGGACAATGGCGGAGCACGCGTGGCAGCTACCAAGACAGGAGCAGATTGTAACACTGGGGTTGGCGGAAGCGCACTGAGGTGGTTGTACGCCGCTGGATGCTGCTGATGTTGCTGTTGCTGAACCGGAGTGTATGGTGCTGATGCTGATGGTGCCGCTGAGGTCTGCGCTAACGACGCTCTCGCCTCGCGGAGCTCGTCCTCCAGCGCCTGAATCCGCCGCAGCGCCGCCCCCATCGCAAAGCCGAGATCGTCGTGGTTTGTCTTCGCAGTCGCCGTCGCCATCCCGACTCCAAAGAGCGGCGGAGTCGGGTTCCCCACGGGGTTCGCGGCCAACGTCGCACTTCGAAAGTAGTACTCGCTCCACAGAGTAACCTGACGCAGCACGGACGACACAGGCGGCAGCAGGGTGTTGCTTCCTGTCGCGGCTGATGCCTGCGGCCGGTAGAAGGGGTTCTGGTACGTGGCCCTGTGGTCGAGCACGTGGGTCCACAGCGACTGCGTGCGGGTCTGCAGGTTCCACGCCGTGCGCTCGCGGTCGCAATTGCCGAGAAACGTGCCATAGCGACCGGAAAAAGTCGCGTCCGCGATCGTCTCGAGCAGCTTGCCGTTGAACTCAAAGTACGTCGGGTACTGGCGCCAAAGCTGCCAGACGCAGTCGAGAAACTGCAGAAACACGGGCGACTGCTCTTCGTTCTCGGCTTTTCCGGGACCAACGCGGTCGTGGAACTTGTGACCGACCTGGATCCATTCTTTCTCGATGATCTCCATAAAGCCCACGATGGTGCGGTAGTGTTTGTCGAGCAGCATCTGCGAGAGCGCACACAACTGACCCGTGCGGTCCCACCCATCGCTGCAGTGCACGAGCACGGTCGTGCCTTTGTTCTCGATCGAGTCGGCCACGCGAATTGCTGCCGAGAGCACGAGCCGCACGTGCGAGAGCCATTTTGTGTCCTCCACACGCGACTGCCACGAGAAGTCCAGCTCCGTGTTGCTCGTCGCGACGAGACCGCGCACGTTCTCAATGCTCTCGCGCATCGCGTGGATGTTGGCGATGTTGAGAAAGCTCACGCTCGCGTGCTGATGGTTCGAGCTCTCGGTGCCGCCACCTGTGAGCTTGTTGACTTTCGCATTGAGCTCTGGACGGCAGTCGGCGATCCAGACGCGCTTCTGCTGGCGGTTCGAGTACCCGATGCTCGCCAAGTGGCGGTCGTCTGCAAGGTTCTGCGCGTTCAGGATCCCGCGCTTTGGTTGCGCGCACCGCCAGATCGACGCCGAGTTGCGCGGATGCACAAAGCAGCAGATTGGCAGGCGGCCTTTCGACCGGAACTCGGCGACATTCGCGATCTCGTGGTCGGTCATCGTCGAAGGCACGACGAGCTGCTGCGGGTACGTTGGGCAGATCCCATAGTTCTTGTTCATGTCGGTGACGCGGAACGGACCGTTGAGGAGATCCACGCCCATGCGCGCGAAGTCGGCATGCAGGTTGTAGATCTGGTGGCCATGGAGGTGGTGATGGCTGTGATGCTGTTTGCCTGACGCGAATGCGTACAAGCTCAATGGCGACTCGATAAACACGTGGCGGTTCAAGGTCATCATGAGCGTGTTGATGCCACCGCCGAGCGTCCATGCGCGCAGGTCCTTGAACTTGACTACGAGCTGGCTTGGCATTGCGGGCTCGTACTTGGAGCGCGTCGCAGACGCCAGCTGAGGATACGAGAGCTTGCCCACACACGCGCGCGGGATGCCGACAAGCGCGTCGTCCAACAGACGGTGGAAGTGACCCGGAGAGCGCAGCGCAGCGTTCGTTGGCTCAAAGCGCAGTCTGTAGGTCGTGATGAAGAGCGTGCCTGGGATCGCTGGAAGCCCCACCGCCGCGGGGAACTGGAACGAGCAGATCACAGCAGCAAGCACGCCTTCGTTTGGCAGCATCGCCACCCCATGGTCATGTGATGTCGAAGACGCAGACATCGATCCATTGCTGGATGAACTCGAGCCACGGCGTGCTGAAATCGCCACTGCAGGCGGCACAGCAGTCGTAGTCATCTGCGGTGGCACTGTTTGGCTCTGCTGGATCACGAGCACCTCCTTCACAGGCTCGCGCATATCAAAAGAAGACGCAGCAGCGCGATCATGCGAGCGTGACGCCCCTGCTGCTGCTTGAGGCGGCGGCGCGCCACTCGCACCGTTTGCCGCAGCAGAAGAAGGCGCCAGCGCCATGAGCCGAGCCATGCGAGCGTGGTGTGAGCACACGTCGCCGCCATCGGACGCCACGGGGGACGTGCACCGCGAGCCGTTGTGCGTGATCGCTGTACAGACCGCCATTCGCTTTGCCTGATCTCTTCGTTAGGTCTTGGATGTCTGCTTGTTGCTCTCGATCGAGTCGGCACAAACAAGCAAGAGCTCTTCAGCATCAGTTTTTTTGGCAGCAGTATCAACATATTACAAACATACACACAGCGCATTGCGTCAGTCGGCTCAGCTTTCAGCATATCTCGAAAATAGGCATCGCAGCATACAGAATCAAGGTGAAGGTTTGAGACAAAGCTGGGTACGATGGCGATTTATAAAGCGTTGCTGCGTATAATCGGCAATTTGGGAGACTTTCTTCTTGAGACGATTTCTTCTGGATCATCATCATCAACAATCGGATCTTGGTGAAACAGATTGCATGCGGCGATCGGTGCGGATGGCAGTGGTTGCTGCGACACCAAGAGCTGCAGCCAGCACCTCACCAGTAGCAGCATCAGCCAAGTGCCGTGGCGTCAAGAGCGAGGCCGCCTCAACGCTCGCAACTCCGCCATCGCCGCTCGTGAAGGAGTCGAAGAAGACAAAGAGGACGAAAGGCGGCGTCGTCAAATCAGAACACGCAGCAGTCGTTAAAGAGGAGCTGCAAAATGAGAACGACTCACAGCTCCACATCAAGCGAGAGCGAGTCGCAGACACGGGCATGCCTATCAAGAATGCGCTTGGGCAAGCGACCGTTGTGAAGCGAGAGCCGACGGGCGGTGGCGAGTGGCATCGCCTCTGCACCACCCAGGAGCTCTCGTGCAAGCTGACGCTGGCGTCCGGACAGGTGTTCTCGTGGAAGTTCCACGCGCATGCCCAGGAGTGGAGTGGCGTGATCGGCGACGACGTGTTTGCGCTGCGAGAGCGCGACCAGTGCGTCGAGTTCCGGTGTCTGCATCCACTCGACTGTGAGTATTGCTATTGCCTGTATTGGCTGCTGGCGCAAAAGGGATACTGATGCGTCATTTGCTTGTATTCGTGTGGTGGAAAGCGCAGTTCCAGCACAACAAGCTCGCGGCATCTTGACCCATTACTTTCGCTTAGAGGTAGGAAGCTTCGTGTTCATCTTATCGCTGTTGGTGGTGATACAAGTTGCCTACATGTGTGCTGTTTGCAATAGGTCGATGCTGCTCGGCTCTACAAACTTTGGACAGCACAGGACGACAAGATGGCGCAGCTGGTCCGCTGTCTTCCAGGGTACCGCATCGTGCGTCAGGACCCCGTTGAGTGCCTCTTTGCGTTCATCTGCTCGTCAAACAACAACATCCAGCGCATCCAGCAGATGGTCGACAAGCTCCGCGCGACCTACGGCACGCTACTGTGCGCTGTTACTGATGCTTCCGGCGATGCAAAGCAAGATGCGACTGCTGTCCATGGATCGTCTAATAGCTACTATTCGTTCCCGTCGACGGACACGCTCGCCGAGAAGTGCGAAGAAGCCACGCTGCGTGCACTGGGCTTTGGCTATCGCGCGCCGTTCATCACCAAGACGAGTCAGCAACTGGTGGAGCTTGGAGGAATCGAGTATCTCCATCAACTTCGAGACTGGAAACCTGTTGCAGAGATTGAAGGTGACGACGACTATCAGGAGAAGCTCATGGTGTTCACTGGCGTCGGTCGGAAAGTGGCGGACTGCATCGGACTGTTCTCGCTAGAGAAGCTCGACGCGATCCCAGTGGACACGCACGTGTGGCAGATCGCGTGCCGCGAGTTTGATGTGCGCCTCAAAGACAAGAAGAGCATCACGCCCAGCGTGTACAAAACCGTTGGCGAGCATTTCCGGAGCCGGTTCTCTCCGTTTGCTGGCTGGGCACACAGCGTGCTCTTCACGGGCGACTTGACTTCGTTCCAGTCGCATCTGCCAACATCGATGCAGAAGAAGAAAAAGAAGGAGCCGACGACGACGAAGAGGATGGTGGTGGTGGTTGCGAAGGAAGAAGCGACCAGCAGCAGCAGTGGCGCGGCAACCAAAGGTACGAAGAGACGCGCAGCGAGGGCAGTTGTGGTGAGGGAAGAAACGGAAACGACAGTGAAGAAGCAGAAGAGGAGTGTCAAGTCGGGCAAGCACCCAGGCAAGCCAGTGACGGGCGGAGAGAAAGAGTGAAAGTGTGCGTGGAGCTGATGGATTTCTGATGTCATCGGATGCATGTAGCAGTTTGAGCGCTGGTGTTGTCTTGACTGACTGATTGGCTGATCATTGAGAGCCATCGGTCGGTGGTGCGGCTGTGGCAAGCAGCCACTTGAACCCATAATGTCACCAGCAAAACGTCATCACGCCACAGACAGGCTGCACTACTGCCACCGACTGACTTGCCACAGTTGTTTCAAGGTTTTATGGACTAATAAAATGCTCCAGCAAGGTTCTTCAGAACCTTTATAAATGAGTGCTGAGATCAGTTTGGATCAGTTTTTTCTACTTCTGGTGGAAACTCATTTTGCAGAATCGGTTGAAGCAGTCACTGCTGCAACGACGCCAGCACCGCGATCACATCCGTCGAAGCTTTTGGCCAGAGAGCCCCACTTGCTGCTGCCTGTCTCTATAGAGAAGATCGCGTCTGTGTGATGGAGTCGACGGTGTTTGTGTGCCTCGTGACGGTCATTGCGTGCACGCTGCTCGCGGTCGACGGCACAGGTGAGCAGGCTGCACGCTGACAAGGATCGCTCTTGGCGGAGGCTCGGTGTGAATTGCACTGACCGACTTGTTCACCGTCTGTGGTTTGTGTGTTACACGCACTGTAGCATGCCTGGCCGGCGTGGACAGCGCGTGCGTGCTGGACCGCGCGAGCAACATTGTGATGGTGATCATCGGCGCCGTGACGCTCGTGCCCATGCTCGCCGCGCTGTACACTGCGTGGCTGGACCATCGCAGCAGTCGCTCAGACGAGCGCTCTCGCCTTCTGTAAGTGCGCTGAGAGCTGCAGGTGTGGCGCAATGATGAGGTCTTAAAGGACTGTGGCTTTGTTTGTGTGGATGCAGGGAAAGAGGCGACGCAAGCGCCAATGCGACGCCGAAGCGAGTGCTCATGTACCTTTACACCAGCCACTTCCTCTCCGCATGGGTACGTCATTCTGCGCTCGCATGTGATCTTCAGCGTTATAAGCCACGTTTACGCTCACATCTCGATTTGCTCTTGCGGCTATAGGGCGACCGCATGTGGCAGTTTGCGATCCCGATCCTGTTCATGGAAGTGTTTGTCGACACACTGCTGCCGAGCGCCACGTTCTCGCTGGTGATGTACACGACGTGCATCTTTGCGATCCCGTCCGTGGGCAAGTACCTCGACACTGCGAACCGCTGGACCGTGATGAAGTACTCGATTGTGATTGAGAACCTCATGATCGTGCTCAGCGCTGGGATGCTCGGCTTGATCCTGCTCATCACGAACGCCGATGGGATCCACAAGCCCGAGTGGACCCTGAAGCTGCTGGGCTTGTTCGGCGTCACATTGGTGTGCGGGGGTGTCGGTCAGGTGCTCAACGACGCGCAGACACTCGCGATTGAGCGCGACTGGGTGGTCGTGATCGCAGGGGACGACTCGAACGTGCTCGCGCACCTGAACACGACGATGCGCCGCATCGACCTGAGCTGCAAGATCCTCGCGCCGATGGCGTTCGGCATCATCATGGACTTTGCGGGCAACGACCCGACCACGCGCGCGATGATCGGCGCTGCTACAGTCGGCATCTGGAACCTGTTGTCCACGCCGCTCGAGTATTTCATGACCAAGGACATCTACGATCTCAACCCGGAGCTTGCAGTGAAGGACATCTCGGAGGAGGACGCGCGTGAGCAGCGCACGGGCACGACGCAGAGCACTTTTGCGCGCTACTCCAAGATGTGGAAGGACTACCTGAAGCACCCAGTATTCCTGCTCAGCTTTGCGTTCTGCTCGCTGTACATGACGATTTTGGACGGCGGCGCGCTCAACACGGCGTACCTCAAGTGGCGCGGCATCCCGGACTCGATCCTCGGCTCCAGTCGAGGCGCCGGCGCTGTCTTCGGACTGGTCGGCACGTTCATCTTCCCACACATCCGCAAACTCATGAGCCGTGTCGAGCGGGTCGCGGTCGTGAGCGTGTGGCTCTTCTGGTTGTGTCTCGCGCCGGTGATCCTCGCGTTCATGCTTGCGGGCGAGTCGGTCACGTCGGACTACGTCATGCTCGGCTGCATGGTGGTGTCGC
Source organism: Globisporangium recalcitrans (assembly GCA_023333815.1). Taxonomy (NCBI): domain Eukaryota; phylum Oomycota; class Peronosporomycetes; order Pythiales; family Pythiaceae; genus Globisporangium; species Globisporangium recalcitrans. Next base: position 28,285 of record JAASFO010000155.1, read on the forward strand.
GCATCTGGCTCTGGAGCGCGGACCTCGCGGAGACGCAGATCATGCAGGAGTGGATCGAGCCTCATCGCCGCGGCTCGATCAACTCGATGCAGACTGCGACGTACCAGTTCTTCTACATCATGATCCAGTTCATGGGCATCATCTTCCACGACCCGCGCCAGTTCGAGGCGCTCGTGATCTTCTCACTTGCGACCGTGTTTGCGTCCGCAGTGGGCTTCACGGTCTGGGACCTCAAGTACGGCCGCCGCCGCGATGTGTACGTGCGCAAGGTCACGAGCTCAACGTCGCCTCAGAAGGTGCTCTAACCGCAGACAGTTGTGTGATAGCTATGCTCTGCACGGGTCAGGATTCCATTTGCTCGTACAGTATCTCTCGGTCATTATGAAGGCGTGCTGGACGATGCCAATTTCCCATTCCGAAAACTGCATCCAGTGCACTATGCTCAACTTCAAAGAAGCTCACAGTAACCAACCAAAAGTGCATCAATTAGTTACAGCAAAAAATTCACTTTGAGAGATGGCTACATGTCAAACTTCAAGTTTTGTGGCAATTTGGAAAGGCACTTTTTGCTGTGTGCAACTTGCAAAATACTGCAAAATAGCATCAGCACGCCATGTGAGGGATTCATCCTGTGCATGACACACGCCACTTGATGGGATTCATGGACTGGACCTGAGAGCGTTCGCCATCCCACGGTCGACGCAGTTTATTCTGTGGCGTCAATAGTCTGTTGTCCTCGCCGTTGCAGTCCACTCACGGGACCATTGGCTCGCACTCTCTTGAACAGATCGCGCAGACTGGAGGGCTTGTCATAAACTCACCGATGCCTATTTAACAAGCAGCAGCTGTAAATCGCGCTGGGCGTGACTGGGACGGAAACAATATCACACGAAATGGCATTCCGCCCCAGTCACACCCGCCACCTGCAAATACGACGAATGCCTCAAGGACCATTCGGGAACAACTGGCGCAAGCGATCATTACTGTCTCATCCTGTGATCCTGATCATCGCTGGTGATTGCATGCTCGCTGGAGATTGTGCAGCTGGGTCGCGTTTGCCGCACCTTTACAGACTGAGTCGGCTCACGAACGCCATCTCACTCGCATCCTCTCTCTCTCCCAATCCACCACAACCACCAAGTCCGATACGAGTGCGCGTTTGAAAGCACATCGGAACACATATCACTCGCGCCACTCTGCATCCTTAGCTCACTCGCATTCCTGCCCACAACTTTTGCACCTTCAACGACAGATTTACTGTAGCACACAGTCCGAGCTGCTCGCGTTTGGAAGAGAAGTGTACCTTCGCGACTGGGTGTGGTGTCATTTGACTGGCTGGTAGTTATCAGAACCTACTCGTGCTCTTTCACCACCAATTACTCGGTTTCAAAGTGGAAAAATGGATGCAGAGCAAGACACACAGATCTTTCTCCTCTTTAGCAGCAGGCGTTACGGCCATTTGCGTTCGCGATTGTTTCCAAATCTCCCGACATGTGTGCACACAGTCGTTCGAAGAAAGCATTGCCTGCATCGCACCCACTGAAATATCGAACGCATTTTGCACTTTGCATGGATACATTTCGACATTCCCAAGCGCATGCATGGACAATGCGATTTCCATATTTTGTGTGCTTGAAGAGCGGCGTGGCATGAAACAGCGACGACGGGGCAACCCATCGCCACACATTCATATGCAGACTCGAGGTGAACCTTTCACTTTGCTGGTCATTTCATGCTTGTTGATGGCAAAACTGTGGACTGGCTGTGATGAGTTTTATGAATGCCATGAAATCCAAGGTTTCAGCCAAGGACACCTTCGACTTGCATAATCCAATTTCGCAGGATAAAGTCAGCTCGCTCACTCACTCATTTGTGCACCTGTATGACAGAAAAAGGAGAAACAGCCAGACAAGCCAATCAAACTGCATCCCCAAAAGCGCCAGACTTGCTTTGCGTTTGCATCGCATTCGCCAACAACGTAGCGACAACTGCCTCCACCACCTTTCCTTCCCATCATCCAGGTCCTCCCCTCTTCCTGCACCTTTCCTCCTCCCCCCCCTCTCTCTTCCTGACCCTGTTCACTGTTGTTTTTCGAGCCAAAAGCACCAAACTCCTTTCCAATCGCACAAAGGATTTGGGATTTGGTGATTCTGATTGCCAGCAAATCGAGAAATCAATCGGTCCGCCTTTACAGTCTCCTGCACCTGCACTTCCTGACTGACTGGCTGACTGCACAATTGTCGCCTGCTGTTGTTCTTTATTCGCGTGTGAGTCGCGTGGACAGACTTCGCTGCCTTCTTCCCGCTCACTCTGTGATACGCGCGTCCGTGGATTGTAGAAACTAACGCTCGACGGGAGGCTTCCTTTCCCATCGACGTACAGCCAGCCCAGAAGCCCCAGCGACAGAGAAGAGAGAGAGACAACCGGGAAGCAGTATGGTGCGCGTCCACACACTGTTGCGCGTCGCCTGCGTGGCGATCGCGGTCGCGGCCAGCGCTGCGCATGCGCAGGAAGCCGGCGTCGACGAGAACATCCCAGAGGTTGTGGAGGTAGTGGCGCAGGACGAGCCGGTGGTGGCGCGTGCGCTGCAGCTGCTGTCGCTGGGCGACGGCTCGTCGGATGGACTCGGCGTCGTGGTGCCTGGTGTCGTGGATGTCACGGTCGCGCCGGCAACTGACGCGCCGACGCCTGCTCCAGAGACCCCAGCGCCAACGACAGCCGAGCCGACGACGACGCCAGTGCCGACTACGGCAGAACCAACGCCTGAACCAACGACTGCGGAGCCAACGACGACGCCAGCTCCAACGACTGCGGTTCCGACTGAGGCACCTACTGAAGCGCCTACTACTGCTCCGACAGAGGCGCCGACTGAGGCGCCTACTACGGCTCCGACTGAAGCGCCGACTGAGGCTCCTATCACGTTGCTTCCAGTTGACCCAGTGACACTCCTTCCGACCACAGCACCGGTCACGGAGACTCCAGTGGAAACGTCGTCCCCACCACCTGTGGAGCCGACTTCTGCACCGACGGAAGCGCCAACGACGACAGCCCCACCTGTCACGCTCCTCCCAGTTGACCCAGTCACAGAGTCTCCGATCACGCTCCCTCCGGTCACACTCGAACCAGTTACTTCCACCCCGCCAACTGTGGACCCGACGACGCCGTCGTCCTCCCCAACTCCGGTGACGGAGGCACCTCCAGTCACATCAACCCCACCAGCTACTTCCGTCCCACCAGTTGTGGATCCGTCCTCATCTCCACCTCCGGTGACGGAGACACCGCCAGCGACACCACCGCCAGCGACGCCAGCACCTTCAGTGGACGTGTCCCCTGTGCCATCATCGGGTGACGGGAGCGGCAGCGCAGGATCACCTCCGCCTCCGACCCGGCCGCCAAGTGGCACGCCAGCACCATCCCCTGCGACAACAGCTCCAGTGACGGTCGTCCCTGTGGTGGTCGCCATCGAGACGAACGCCCCAGGTGTCGACTCGGGATCCAGCAATGGCAAGGACAACAATGATGGCAAGGCGACTGACGCGCCTGTGCTTGATTCCAACAACGATGCCGTCGACGTGATTGTGTTCAACCCGAACAAGACGGCCAATGCGCCGACTGTCAACCCGTTCGAGATCAAGGAGGTCACGTCGATCACGGAGCGACCTGTCGTGCTCGACATTGACAGCACGTTCGGCACCACGGAAGCGCCAAAGAAGTACGTGCGTGGCGAAGTTGCGGAGGCTGTGATCGACGATTCTGACAGCAGTGGCTCCTCGACAAAGGCGTCCACTGCGGATGCGCCGAACGTCATTGGTGGTCGCAAAGCGTACATGCCAACAGATGCCTCCGCGGTGCTCTCCTCGACCAGTGCTTCTTTCCACGATTTCCTGCGCTACTCGTCCGTGGCGTTCGCAGGCATTTCGGTTGCGCTCCTGCTGTTCTTCCACTTCGTCTCGCTCGACTCGGCGCTGTTCTGGACGAACCCGCTCTGGTCGCCAAACACGTGGGAGTTTTTGCTGTACGTGGGTTACTTGCAGCAAATGGCTTCTCTTTCCCAGCTCACGCTGCTCAAGACGCCGTACTTCCTCTGGGACTACACGGACTCGTTCTCATGGACCAACTTTTTGTTGGAAACCTCGTCGGCCAGCACAGCCAGTCGTCGTTTGGAAACGATTGTGCTTGGTGGTGTGGTGTCTTTTGCGGACCGTATTGGAGTGCTTGAAACCAAGATTTTGTACCACGCGGTTGCGGGCTTCGCCATCATCTGCGGTGTCCTGCTTGTGATTTTCCTTATCGGCGCGATCATGGCGAAGCGAAAGGCTGAGGAATCGACCGAAGAGTTCTCTACCACCGTGCACCGTCTCCGCAGCACGTCCATCCGAACTCTGGGTCTGTGCGTGCTGATCTGGTACTTCGCGCTCTTCCCGCTGAGCCTGTACGCGTCGTTCGAGATTTCCATGGAGATTTCTGCGTCGACTGTCGGCAACGCGCTCAGCATTGCCCTCATCTCGCTCGTCGTGGTCTGCTTCGGAGTGCTCGCGTACAGTGGTCGCGTGATCATGCACAAGAGCAAGGAGGAGTTGCAGCAGTTTGAAAACATGGCTACCTGGGGTTCGCTCTACGCGGAGTACACCTACCGAAGCCGCATGTTCTTCATCGTCGGTGCTGTCGTGCAGATCACTACGGGTATCCTGGTTGGTACGATGGACTCGGACCCAATGCAGCTCATCGTGGTGATCGCTGTGCACGCGCTGTACTTGGTTGCGGTGTTCATTCTCCGACCATTTGCTGAGTCATTGGTGCTGTACTTCACGTACACGCTTGGCGTGCTCAAGATCGTCAACTTTGCGCTGGCGTTCTCGTTTCTGAACTCGAACACGATGTCGGCCACTGGAAGAAACCGTGTCGCCGATGCGTTCATCGGGATCAACACGATTGTGATCATCGCGTGGTTTGTGCGTCAGCTGGTGGTGTTCAGCACGTACATTCGCGTGTGGATGCAGCGCCACGAGCACCATCCTCCACGCAACAACGAAGACTCGACCGTCAAGTACGAGACGCGCACGCAGACCGACTCGGAGGTGTACGCGAGCATCTCGACTGCGCGTGCGGCAGGCGAGCCCTCGGACGACGGCAGCTCTTCGGGCTCGTCGGGGCTGTCCCACGAGCAGCTCCACCACCACAACAACACGAACCGCCCAATGTCCAGAAACGACATGGAAGCCGGCTTTTAAGAACAGCCGTGACAGCCATTGGCGACGGGCAATATGAAGAACGAGGACGAGTGACGTAACGAGCAGCCGGAGAGGCTTGCCTTTTTTGCAACTGCTGCCAGTGTTTATGAATGTGATTTCTTTGCGGTTGAATGTATTTGAGTTGGTAGCATTTGGTTGTCTTTGGTCTTTTTGCACGAGCTGTGTTGTCGATACCATTTCTGCTGCACGAGTTCGGGTCTGACGCGAACGCGCTTTTTCCTCTCCAAGCTGCAACTCAGCAATACAGTAGCGAAACCCATCCATTTCATCCATCCACACATGTTTTGTGAAGCATTTGAAGGCGATCTCATAATCAGACGTGACGTTTCCCAGAACTTCTATATTTCAACGGTAGGGGATGAGTGTGGAGTGCTACATGCAAGCACTGAGAATCCGAGTGGCAAGTGAAAACACTTTCAGACGATCTCTGTCTTCATGCACATGACAAGGATATGCATCTGGCAAGTTGTTGTGGATTAATCTATTCATTGATGTGAGATCCAACTCTCTTTTCAAGAGAGCCAGCATCAGCGAGGCAAGATCCAGTTTCTGTGCTCGAAACCCACGGGTTGATTCGGTGCTTCACACTCAAACCCTCTGACAATACTCTACTCTCGCTTGATTAAGCCAAGTCAGCATTGCTTTCGTGGACGCATTAGCGTGTCTGCGGGTCAACCTCTCTCGAACCTGTGCAGATTGACTGATCGATCTCCATGAGGTTTACAGCAATTTTGCTGAGTTTGCGCTGTGAGATCACGCCTCAAGCAAGCGCAGCAGCCTCCACAATGCAACAACAGCGCACCGAACACTCTCCCTCAAGGCGCGTTCACGAAAAGCAGCTGCTTTCCTTGACTCGTTGTTTGTATGCTTGCCCAGCGCGACACTGTGCTCTGTCTGCACAACATGCGGCTGATGACAGCAGAGGCGGCAGACAAGAAGCCACACACAAAGACTGCAGCAGCGACACGGATGATACAATCGAGTTGCCGTTTCAATCGGTAACGCTCACAACTGTGCTGACGCTCTGACGCTATTGGTTTATTGTTTCGCGCACTTTCCCTTTCTGTCTGTGCGCGCGCGAGTGAGTGGATTCCGCATTCCGCATTCGCACCGACAGCAACTCGCAACACGCAACACACGCGCGCGGCTCTCTCACGTCAAAGGCTGCGAGCAAGCTAAGCAAGAGGCGTGTGCGTGCTCTGTGGTTGTCTGGTGTGAGTGTGTAAGCCACAGGTATGGTCTACAGTGGACATGGCGCGGCGCAGCGGCGAACGATGAAGCGGGCGGCGTACGTGACCCTGGCGCTCGCGCTGGTGAGTGCCACGACGCTGCTCTCGGCGCAAGCAGACGCGAGTGCGAATGGCTTGGAACGACCGGCTGTGCAGAATGGTGGTGTGGATGTGGAGTCGCTTCGACTGCTGCGAGCGGATGCGGATACCAAGTCTACTGGGAGTGGGTCGAAAGGCGCCACAGCGACGTCCAAGGAAACAGTAGATGCTGGAGATTCAGTGACAAAGCCGAAGAAGGAAACGGGAGCGACCAGTGACGCCACCACTACAAAAAGTGCGAAAGAAGCGACCGCAGCTCCGACTACAGCACCCCCAAAGGACAAGGAAGAAAATACTCCGAAGCCTACGACCGAGGAGAAGACTCCGAAGCCAACCACAGACGAGAAGACTCCGAAGCCGACCACAGAAGAGAAGACTCTGAAGCCGACCACAGACGAGAAGACTCCGAAGCCAACCACAGAC